>VZRW01012029.1:146802-180839 GCA_013398125.1 Aegotheles bennettii
CCGCCGCCGCAGCCCCGCCCCCGGCGGGCCCGGCGCATGCGCGGTGCCGCCTCAGGGCCGGGGGGGTGCTGTGCCTTCCATGGAACCGCGGCGTGAGGGGGGTGGGTCCTGGGAATGCTGAGGAAATCCATTGCTCCTTCCTGTGGAGGTGCAGTGAGGCCTTTTCTGCCCACCACCAGCTTCCCTTTCCTAAACGTTCAACGCAAGCGTTTAATTACCGGGAAGGGACGGTATTGAACTGCACGTTTGGTTTCCACAGGGGGTTTCATAAAGATGGACCCAATTTCAGAGCGTCTTGTCCTTGAAACTGAGTCCATCCTTTTGAAACACCCTGTACTTTTTCCAACTCCAGCCCCTCCCACCTAAAGCCCCAGTTCCTTTAAAATAACACTTTTTCAAGCCAATCATTATTTATTATTCCATGTGGACTGACCGAGCTGGATGCTTTTCCCAACTGTTCTGTTTGCTGCTTTTCCCAGCCTGTAGGACCTTTCCTGGTCCTCCTCTGACTTGAAAGGCTCCATGTCACCAACATTACAAAGGGCATCTCCAGGCTGGGGATGGAGCCCACAGAACTGTGCTGAGATAGAGTCAGAAGAACATGTCGCATCACAACAGGATAATTTTTGTTTCTGTTTTAATATGGTGAAAGTTCATGTATCTTCTAGACCACCTAGATAAAGCTGGAGCAGTTTTGTGAGCAGCTTGGGATGCTGCTGGCTGGGGATGGAATGAGAGGTGCTACAAAGATGGGACCGGGCACAGGTAGCTGGCCAAAGGACACGGTAGCCACAGCTCACAGCAGTTAAGGTCCACAGTCACAAGACTGTTAAATACACAGTTTGGGAAATACCAAGAGTCCTGTAGCCTTCTCGTAACCTTTTATGTAGAAGAGGTTCTGCAGGGTGGGAAGTAACTGGGGAAATGATGTGAGGCTGGACATGCCACAGTTTGTAAAATCACTTGGGATGATAGCCATGTCTGTTCCTATCCTGGCTTTTTCCCCGTTCTCATGTCCTATACTAATTTCCACGTAGTTTCAAGGGTTTGCCTGTATTAACAATCTTTCCCCTCTTCTTAGCTTCACCCATACGTAATAAATAAATAAATAAATAAATAAGGATAAGAATGGAAATTCTCCTTAGCTTTGTACCATGTTTCTTCTGGGCTCTTTTTTTTCCTTGTTACTCCATTTTTCATTCTCCCTTTCTGAGCAGAAAAAAACAACTTTACAACTCGTTCTTCATGTTTGCAGTTCTCAGTTCTTCAACCACAACTCTCCAGCTGCCTGTTGCTTGAGCTGCAAGAGCTCCTCGCGCTCGCACCTGTGGTAGGAACCACCATACCATCCCTTACCTAAACAAGGACAGGGCAGTTAGCACGCTACACACTTCCCAAGAGTTCCATTACCACAACAGCCGGATAAGCCATTTCCTTTCGGGAAGACATTCCTTCGTCAGGGGGGTCCAATAAAAGACCACTCGTCTTTATTCACCCTTCTGTGAGGAAAATCCCATGATCTTCTGTGAGGGAGGGGGGCTGCAAAGAACGCAGGATACTCTGCCTAAGGCAAGCATTTCTGTTTGAGAAAAACGTTCTTCCAGTGCAGTGCTTCAGCATCCCTATGCTCCAACGTTAGATGCTGACACCAGCAACCTATGAGGCCACAACTGCCAATTCTTCCATGCAAGGCTGATACCACTGGTAGTCTCAACAGGTTTTTTGGTTTTTTTTAATAAGATCCCCTGTGGCAAATGCACCCACTATGACTGAATGAACAGTGCTTTGGTTCAGGTGTTACTGACAAGCAGGCCCGGCTGAAATCAGCCCTGCTGTGCAAACCCTGGGAATTATGCCAGACCACATCTCAGGAACTAAGGAGTTCAGGCCATGTCGTTTCCAGAGCTAACAGCACCAGTGTTATGGTTTGAGGGGACAAGCAAATCTTACAGCTTTGCTGCAAGGACCCAAAGGGGGAGGGGTGGAGTTTAGGACCCTTTGTGAAAAGGGGTCTGGGGTATCAGTATTCCCTCCCACTTCCTGCCAAACTCTATAAAGCCAGGAGAACAGGAAGTTCCTCCCCTTTCCTTTCTGATCTCTTCTCATCATCACGTGGAGATGGCCAGAGGGAGGAAGGGCCTTGCCTTTGTTACCAGCTCGCCAAGTGCTCTTCAGCATCCTACTGCATCGGGTGCTGGGAAGAGCTTTGGACTCCTTTTTCCCCATTGTCTTTTGCAGTGGAGGGCTTTTCGGGAGCTTGTATCACCAGTCATCGGAGTTGGGTTGTATATATTTGTATATGTATTTCTTCTTTTCTCCCCTGTTACTCCCCCTCCCTGATTTATTAAATCTGTTACAGTTTTAATCTCCAATCGTATCATGGAGGTGATCACAAACTGGCCAGAGGGCAAAGATCCTGAAATGCTACCAGACGAGGCTGTGGCCCATGCCGAGGAAGCTCCCCCATATAATGAACTATCAGATCGTGACAAGCAGTTTGCTCTTTTCACCGATGGATCCTGCCATCTTGTGGGGAATCAACGGATATGGAGAGCTGCTGTATGGAGCCCCACTCGACAAGTCGCAGAAGCAAGGGACAGAAAAGGTGAATGGAGCCAATTTGCAGAGGTAAAGGCCATCCAGCTGGCCCTGGGCATTGCCGAACGGGAAAAGTGGCCAGTGCTTTACCTCTACACCAACTCATGGATGGTAGCAAATGCCTTGTGGGGGTGGCTGAAAGGGTGGAAGCAGGACAACTGGCAGTGCAGAGGGAAGCCTATCTGGGCTGCTGCGCTATGGCAAGATGTTGCTGCCTGGATAGAGACACTAACAGTAAAGGTATGGCACGGGGATGCCCACATCCCAAAGAGCCGAGCCACTGAGGAGCATCGACAAAACCATCAAGTGGACCAAGCAGCCAAGGTATTTCAAACAGATTTAGATTGGGAGCACAGAGGGGAACTGTTCTTAGCTCGGTGGGCCCATGACAACCAGCCTGAGCTGGGACTAGACAAACTGGGACTGGTACAGCTGCACATACAGCAAAAGGGGGTTTGACTGTGAGTCAATCGCTTTACATCATAAATACCTGTAGTTCCCATGAGCCAGGGCAGTGGACTGTTCAGCAATGATCCCCCCCTTGAGCAGGGACACCTCTCGAGGTTACTGCTCCAGGTTGACAGACCCCTTCACAGAATAACAGAATCACAGAATCCTAGGGGTTGGAAGGGACCTCGAAGGATCATCTAGTCCAACCCCCCTGCCAGAGCAGGGTCACCTAGAGTACATCACACAGGAACGCATCCAGGCGGGTTTTGAATGTCTCCAGTGAAGGAGACTCCACAACCTCTCTGGGCAGCCTGTTCCAGTGCTCCGTCAGTCTCACAGTAAAGAAGTTTCTCCTGATATTCACATGGAACCTCCTGTGCTCCAGTTTGCAACCATTGCCCCTTGTCCTATCATTAGTCATTACTGACAAAAGCTTGGCTCCATCATCCTGACACTCACCCTTTACATATTTGTAAACATGGATGAGGTCACCCCTCAGCCTCCTTTTCTCCAAGCTAAAGAGACCCAGCTTCCTCAGCCTCTCCTCATAAGGGAGATGTTCCACTCCCTTAATCATCTTTGTGGCTCTGCGCTGGACTCTCTCAAGCAGTTCCCTGTCCTTCTTGAACTGTGGGGCCCAGAACTGGACACAATACTCCAGATGTGGCCTCACTAAGGCAGAATAGAGGGGGAGGAGAACCTCTCTCGACCTACTAACCACCCCCTTTCTAATGCACCCCAGGATGCCATTTGCCTTCTTGGCCACAAGGGCACATTGCTGGCTCATGGTCATTTTCGTGTCCACCAGGACTCCCAGGTCCCTTTCTCCTACACTGCTCTCCAGCAGGTCAGCCCCCAGCCTGTACTGGTGCATGGTGTTGTTCTTCCCCAGATGCAAAACTCTGCACTTGCCCTTGTTGAATTTCATTAAGTTTCTCCCCGCCCAACTCTCCAGCCTATCAAGGTCTCTTTGAATGGCAGCACAACCTTCTGGTGTGTCAGCCACTCCTCCCAGTTTAGTGTCATCAGCAAACTTGCTGAGGATACATTCTGTACCCTCATCCAGGTCGTTGATGAAGATATTGAACAACACCGGTCCCAGTACCGACCCCTGAGGGACTCCACTAGTTACAGACCTCCAACTAGATTCTGTCCCATTGACTACAACTCTCTGACTTCTTCCCTTTAACCAGTTCTTGATCCACCTCACTACCTGATCACCAAGCCCATACTTTATCAGCTTATCTACAAGGATGCTGTGGGAGACAGTGTCAAATGCTTTACTGAAATCGAGATAAACCACATCTACCGCTCTACCATCATCTATCCACCTAGTTATTCCCTCATAGAAGGCTATAAGGTTGGTCAAACATGACTTACCCTTGGTAAAACATGACTTACCCCTTGCCCAGCATCTGATATCTATAATGAGGTAAGCGACATTTTATGTTAGGCCTAACAATATATTGTATGCTAACGGCATTTTTATATACATATAGCTATAGTGTAATTATGAAAAGTGTGGTAGGTAGTGGAGTGTTTGACCACCATCTAAATGAATGTTTAAATAACAATTTAAATAATTGTCAAATAACAGTTTAATTACCATTCAATTATTGCTTAATAGCCAATTACCATTTAATTTTAATCATTAATTTTCATTTTATCATCATTTAACCATTAACAAAACACTTTCAGTTAACCCCACAAGGATGGCTTCCCTTAATAATTTGCCCGTGACACTTCCCTACATGCAAAAGACTCAAACCTTAATTTAGAATTAAGGTGTACACTCTTCACTGGCTATCTCTTGTCATGAAAGCAGCCAGGAGCAGCTTAGGTTTTACAAAACCAGTGAACAATTACACGAAGTGACTTTGCACAATCTGATACATGTGCTTTTGAAAGAAATGCCTCAAGCAGGACACAAACTCATTTACATTACTGCTGTTCTTTTTTTGCAATTCTGGCTCTCTTGTGCAGAGGCAAGCTTTCATTAAGAGTCAGTTTGTACTACAGATTGAACTTCTATCATAGACATGTGCCCAAATCATTCTATAGTATTACTATGCTATTTAAATACAACACTATGCCTCATATATATTGCAAAACAGAATATTAATAGGTAATGCAACAATTGCAATATTGCAAAACCAACTTATTTTATTGTTGGAACGTATAGACCTAGTGAAGCTGTCCAAGAAAAACAATGGAAACACTACAGATGAAGTTGAGTAAGATCTATCAATGTGTTCTGTAGGGGAAAAAATTAAACCTACCTGTATAAAAAGTTTCATGAAGACACGGACTTAGGTCTTCACAGCAATGCCACAAATTCAACGGATCTCCAGGCAAACACGTAATATGTGCTTATTAAGGGACAGAGGGCCTGCGTTACCTCCTTTTCCTCAGACTTGTCAGTTCTACTAGAAAGTGTAGAAGAATTGGACCAAGTTAAACAACTACAAATACAAACACATTCTCTGTACACAAGGTGCATATTAGTAATTTCTCATTTGCATAGTTCTAGTTCTGTAGATTTCTGTGCAAGGAGGTAACAGATCTTGAGAAACTTTAAACCTGGCAGATTTTCTTTGGCCAGCCCACAGCTTTGACTCACAACAAAGAATGAGGACACTCTTAGTGTCTCAAATTTATTGCCTCAGCCCCGTGTCTTACCCTAGCAAATAAAGAATGAACTCTGAATTTAAACCAATTTTACCCTACTACTCTTCTTTGTCTAACATTAATTTACAAAAAATATTTAGAAATGCATCTTCTTTTTTTATTTGCTTAGAAATTCAGTTCATTAGAGAGTGAAAACATGTTGAGACAGATTTAATTGCTACTTTCAAAAGGACTTTCTGAATCTGTTGCAAAACTTTTATCTTTCAGAAAAGGTTGATAAACTGGCTTATATTCCCAGCACATCATGGATTAAAGCAACTAGAGATTAACAAATGAGACTGCATGTGCTGACAATTTGAATTAAATAAATACCACTGTGTTTGATCACACAAAAATGGCAAATCAGCCTATTCCAGAAGCAAGCATTGTAATCACAAATGTATTATAAAGCTCATTTCTTAAGTACATGTGTGCATTTTGCCTGAACAGATTTTGACCACAACTCTGGAATTTTCTGAGTTTTTCTTTTGCACTTCCTCTAGGCTCAAGGGCATCAGAGAGGTTAAAATGCTTTTCAGTTTAAATTACTTGCATTTGCCATCATTAAATATAATCTATTATGCTACTTGTTCAACAGCCTTACTAGTTCAGACCAAATGCTCCTTAGCCACCTTTAGTTCTACATAGACTAAAAGTAATTGTCAAACACAAATTTTGGTGCCTTTGTGTCTGTTTATTTTTTTCCCCAGACACTTGATGAATGTCTAGCATCTGTTCTAATTGCACATTTTTGTGGTCAACTGTTTTTTTCCCAAAAAGGTTAGTAATTCATTCCAGTTTCGATTTTTATTTCTTCTGGTTTGAAAAGTTTTCACCCAAGAGACTGAAAGAGAAAAATACCACAGGTCACAAATGGCTTCTGAAAATCTATTTTTCTCAAGCACTTCTTATTGTGGGGTAACACACAAAAAGCTACAGCAAATCTTCTTTTAGGCAGTTGTGTTCATTTTCTCTTACAAACTGTTAGCAATAAGCCATTTTTAGATCCATTTTTAAAAATGTGAAATAAGAAAGCACAGGTGGCACTTGGTGCTTTTCTTTTCCAGATGAGAACTAGACACTGGTGGCTGAGCTTCAGTGTGGATTTTCTCTAATGAGAGGCAGTGAAGTTGGCAGCAACTCATGCACTTTGTTCTCAATATAATACCTTGACATTTTTCCATCCAATTCTGATGACTCCCTAAAAACTTGTAGCTTCAGTCTATTTGAAAATATAATTTTATTAAACACCGCACTGGTTGTTAGGTGACTGCTCTGATTTTATGATACTTTTCATTTTGAAATGCAAAATGTAAACTAATTCATTTCTAGAAACTCTTGCCCTGAAAAGTGAGAACATTACAGAATCACAGACTAACTTGAGTTGGAAGGGACTTTAAAGGTCATCCAGTTCAACTCCCCTGCCATAGGCAGGGACATCCCCCTCTAGACCAGGTTGCTCAGGGCCCCAACTAACCTGGCCTTGAACATCTCCAGGGATGGAGAATCCATCACCTCTCTGGGCAACCTGTTCCAGTGTTTTACCACCCTCATGGTGAAAAACTTCTTGTGTCTAGCCTAAATCTACCCTCCTTCAGCTTAAAACCACCACCCCTTGTCCTATCACAACAGGCTTTACTAGAAAGCCTGTCCCCATCTTTCTTCTAGGTCCCTTTAGGTATTGAAAGGTGGCAATGAGGTCTCCTCAGTCTTCTCTTCTCCAGGCTGAACAACCCCAACACTCTGTAATCTTTCATATTTTATTTCTTTACAGTAGTAGTAACTTGTATTCCTCTAGCCACTGAAATGTTTGTACATTTAAAAAATCCTGGTTTAGTTAATGTGTGCAACAACAAAAGTGCCAATGTTTGTTACCCATTTATTTAACAAAAGGAGTCGTAACACATTCTGCAAATACATTTATTTATTTACAAGACCTCAATCTTAATTGAGACCATCCATCTAGAATATACATTTCAAAAGCATATTTGTACATCAAAGACAGGTATAGTAATAACATTTTGTTAGTAAGATTACAAGTTAGCATCTTGATTTGGTTAGTCATCAAGATTCAGATTTACAGGAAAGTCCTCTGTATTTACATTCAATAGGACCTCCAGTCAGTGGAGGTGAAGGAAGGTTTGCCTCACACGAAGTTCCGGTTTGTGAGGATCATACCAGGAAAATATGACTTACCTAAGCTCTGATTCACAAGGTGATCAACTATTCATAGCCCAAAGTCACCTGAATTTTTTTGTTGCTCCATAGCACAGATCCACCAGCCACCACTTAACCTGCTTCATAATTTTGTCACATTAAAACTGTTCCTGTTTCCCTTGTACTTACACTTGTCTATATCATATTACTGACCTCCAATGGCTTGTGTTGTAGTACTCAATGCAGTGGTCTCTGCATCCAGTTGCAAGTTGCCATTTTTACTCCATTTCAGCTCTTTGGTAATCCAGAATTACTTTCCTACAATGCTACCCTCACTCTGTAATGTATGAAGTAAGGTTGAAGCCCACCTCTGCAAAGCTCTGATGAAAGTTCATGAGACACCGTTCTCCAGACATCAGAAGAAAATACTGCTACCGTTTTCCTAATGAAACACCCCCCCTGCTCAAGGATGTCAATTCACTTCTGTACCAATACTAGCTGCTATCAGACTACCCTGCAGTTGATGGAACAACCCTCTAGCATCTACCACTACTCCAAACAACCCACTTGCCCTACAACCCTGAAAACACTGCAGTCTCCCTTGGCCTAGATGCCCTGTGGGATTTCAAAGGGGCTCCAAACAGTTCCAGTCAGGAGTATGCCATGGTCCACTGGAAGGTACATGGCAAAGCTGACCTGGCTCCAACTCATCCTGGCCAGGTCCACCATCTCCCATCCCTCTGGGTGAAGGATTCTGCTTGGACAGCAGTTGCTACAACTCCCATAGCAGTATTATTTGCTCTTACATCTCAGAACAGGGATGTACAGGCATATACAAGTGTGTGGCTTGTATGAGCTTTATGCAAAGGCCCTGAAGGTAACAAACGATGGGTTCCTGCCCATCTGATCACTGTCTTCCAGCACATACAAACCAAACCACTTTGACAAATGGCTTTTATTCACAGCCCAACACTGAAGTGAGAGAAATTTTCAAAAAATTTCTGGTAAAGGCACCAAGCCTTGCATTCTCTGCATTAACTATGCAATGGGGCTCACTGTGAAGTATCACAGTCTGGAATTGGCATCTGACCCGACATTTCCTATTTTCCTTGGGGCAGCAGTTGAAACACAGAGAGGACAGACAAGTCATGCAGACTCACACACACAGTTAAAGGGCCACGACCCTTTACTACCAGTCAGCTGCAGGTGTATCATCGTACTCTCTGGGCAGATCAGATCATCTAATCTGTGGCACTGGATTGGCCAAACACGACTTGCTTCCAAAGCCAGAAATGCACATCTGGACCTGGGTCAGCACCTCTGACACCACACTGTGCTAGCTGAACCATTCATACACACCGGTAGCTCAAGTGTTTTTAGAGTCAAACTGTCAGCTGGGTTATTGCCACCTTACTTACAAGAACCACCCATACTCTGTGCTGCAATGGAAGCAAGTAACTGGAAGGAGCAGCCAGTAAACACTGGCGCAAGCACTGAACAATAACTTCTTCATACAGCTACTTATTATCCCACATTTGGAACTCATGATCTTTGCTCATCTCATGGGCAGTTCACTTTCTGCACTTGCATTTCTGTTCAAACCAGTCTGGCTGCTTAGATGTCCACATGCCAACTTGGGCAACTGAGATGAGGCCCAGACATCTCCTCAATTAACTTACCAGATAACATTAAAGAACAAACCACACACTGAGAGTATCATGGGATGTGCATTCCCAAAAGATCACAAGAATTCAGCTAGATTGGTAACGCTAACACCAAAGTTAGGGAGAAAGTTTTTCTCGAGTCAATCAGCTCTGAATAAGGACAACTGATGCGTAAGCAAGCGGGCAGGACACAGCTACAACCATTTCTACTAGCTATGGGTAACCTCCTACTTTTGACTAGTCATGGGTAGACAGACACAAACAGTTAAGATGGAGAAACAGGAAACTGTAGGGAGTAAATCTACATTCAAGATACTCTAATTCACACACAGCACACAGGCACCAGCCTGAATGAAGAAATCGTTTCAGCCTACACCGAGGGCGGACCTACTTCAAGTATTTCCTCTTGGGAACAGATCTGACTGAAATGACTGAAAGCCAGGCACACTGCAACACTCATAACTTGAGTTCATTTGGCCATGAATACAAGCCCTTAAGCATTTAGTACCCATTTAAATCAAGTTATATATACAGTTTAATTGAAACACTTCCAGAATTAATTTAAACAAAATAGATTTTATCAGAAAGTTACACAAACCCAAAAAGTTTTATTTTTCAAAACCATACTTTATTTTTAAAGGCTAAGAAAAGTATTCAGAGCTATATTTATTAAGCAAAAAGATTCACATTTCATTCTGCAGGGTCATTAGTATGAGAAAAAGCATTTGGGGATTTTTATTTTTTTTTGCAACTGTTGTCGAGGTCCTACATCAATCCAGATTTATTTAAAAATGGTAACATCAGTTATGGCTTAAGATACAGAACTACAAAAGAATAACACAAATGTTGAGATTCAAGAGGTGAACAGGTAACTATGGTCATTTTTCCACAGAAACATAACATTTTAGCTAAGACAAACAGAAGCAACAACTGTCTTTATTGGTAGACAAATCAAGTGAACATCATCAGCACAGACACTGCTTCAAGGACATCCATGCTGTTAATCCACAAGTGTTAGAAGAATGTTCTGTCTGCTCCAATTCACCTTCTCCTCCATATCATAAGCCTCAAAAACATGGAAGCATGAAACCATGACAACAGCTTTTTGTTTTAGGGTTTTTTTGAGTTTTTTGTTGGTTGGTTGTTTTGTTGTTTTTTTTTTTTAAAAAGAAAAGGATATAAGAAAAGATGGAAGACTACAGTATGCAGTGAAGGAAGAGTTGTCACCTCTAAACAGACAGCAGGACTTTGGCCAGGAAATGTTAGTCAATAAGCATGTAAGGACTCAAGCCGACTCAGAACCCAAGCTGCTACTTTGTTGAGTATTCTCCCCTTCACTGATTTATAACTCTGCATTTACATGTTCTGGATGGCTTGCATTCAGTGGGACAGAGGTAGTGATGGGAACAAGATTCCTTCCTTAAAGTTTCCAAATAGATGAAACCTGGTAAGCATGGCCCCAAGGAAGGGCGAGTGCAACCAGAGGACCTGCCAACTGGGAAAGGACAAGAGCACAAGCACAGACAGTAAGCTGCTCTCCCATACCCAGATTCATAAATAAAATGTTACGTAGAGGTGCTGGACAAGAATTGAGCAAGTAACAAAACCTCTGTGGCCTCTGCAATATGTACTTCATGCCAGGTTGTGCAAAGGATAGGACTGTACCTTTGCTACACAGTTGCGGTGATCAAAATATATTATTTGCAGTACTGCCAGAAGTTCCAGTGTGTAACTAGCTAGCATGGTTATACTGTTAATTTTAATAACTATATAAAGTCAGTCACCCATTAAAAAAAAAGACTTGTATTTACAGATAATTCCTTTATCCAGTTAATTCTTCAGACTTGTCCCACCTTTGCTATTTGTGACTAGGCCAACTTTTCTGTTCTAAGGGAAGTAAGACTCCTCTTTGCTCACTGGGAGTAATTAAAAAAAATCCAAAACAACACAACAGCAGGTATTTATCTTACACTCCTGGAATATTACAATTTTCTACAAGAGTAGTCATTCAAAGGAAACTGCCTGTAGTACTTATAATAAAAGGCTGCAACTCTTTGACAAGGAGGGATGGCTGAAACTAGGTCATCTGAATGTAATTTGAGTGCTATAAACCAATCACTGAATAAAGTCACCACTTGGGGCTAGAGAGCAGTTCTCCTTAGAACACCTCATTTCTCTTCCTAAGATCATCAGAGGTACAATGGTTTGTTTTATTGCAACACCGGTTAGCCAAACCCAATCCTTCCCGTTCAGATATGATTTTTAAGAACCAAGGGTTTTATGGTTTACTGCCAAATTTGGCAGACAATTTACTGATGAGATTCATGACCTTGGGATTATTCTGGTACTTGCACATATTTGCTGGGTTCTGGGCAACATCTTGGAATGCAACCATAACTTCTGGATCCTGCAGGACAAAAAGCAAAAAATTAGGGCACGTATAAAAGAAGACTACTAAAGTTAGTGGTTTTGTGGTTTCAGCATGAATCTAGTCTTGCTGATCTTTTAACACAAGACGACTAGATCAGAGTTTTGGGCAAGATGTCTCTAAAGAGAACCCAATGATATACAGGGTGTTTCAAAAAGATGCACTCAATTTCAATTGAAGGTCCATTTCAAATGGGTCCATCTTTCTGAAACACCCTGTACTGCATGCTATTAACACTGCATCACTGAACACCAGAGTCATCACTGAAATTGTTACAATGCAATGTGTGAGGAGGTCTATGGGCCCAGATGGAATCCACCCCAGAGTAACTAGGGAGCTGGCAAAAGAACTTGCCACGCTGCTTTCAATCATTTACCAGCAGTCCTGGTTAACTGGAGAAGTTCCAACTGACTGGAAATTAGCAAATATAACACCCATCTACAAGAAGGCTTGGAAGGACGATCTGGGGTACTACAGGCCTGTCAGCCTGACCTTCGTACCGGGCAAAATCATGGAACAGATCATCCTGAGTGCCATCGCACAGCCTGTGCAGGGCAAACAGGGGATCAGACCCAGTCAACATGGGTTTATGAAAGGAAGGTCTTGTTTGACCAACCCGATCTCGTTCTATGACAAAACGACCTGCTTAGTAGATGAGGGAAAGCCTGTGGATGTGGTCTATCTAGACTTCAATAAAGCGTTTGACACTGTCACCCAGAGCATTCTCCTAAGAAAACTGGCTGCCCATGGCTTGGATGGGTATACTCTTTGCTGGGTAAAGAACTGCCTGGCAGGACGTGCCCAGAGAGTTGTGGTTAATGGAGCTAAATCCAGTTGGCAGCCAGTCACTAGTGGTGTTTCCCAAGGCTCGCTGTTGGGGCCAGTTCTGTTTAATATCTTTATTGATGATCTAGATGAGAGGATCGAGTGTACCCTCAATAAGTTTGCAGATGACACCAAGCTGGGTGGAAGCGTTGATCTGCTGTTGAGCCTTCCTTCCCTTGTTATCTCCCATCACACTGCTGTGTTGCTTTTAATAAATACATTTAAAAATACATTAAAGTCAGTGACCAAAAGAATACAAACTTCATCTTCTCTATTTAGTATGAGAAGCATTAATACTTTTTTTCATAATTCTAGTACACCCTTGGCCTCCATTGAGCTGGAATTGCTTGTACTTATTTTACATGTGTATGTTTTGGACAGTGTCCTTTAATAAATCTGTACAGACCAATTTTACATCTCAGCCTGGAAAAATGTTTCTATTATAAGTAAGTTCTGCAAAGATTCAAGTTTTATTTATCCCAGCTAAAGTGCAAGCAGTTTATCATGTCCAATACAAATCATCTGCATCAGCTGTAATTTAATTTGCTGGTCTTTCTAGCATATTTAAGCAGTTTCACTGAAAGATACAATCTTCCCTAGACTTCTAGCCCACTGTTACCACACATGTACTCTTTGGAAACCATTAAAAAATCCCTAGTGTTCTCAGAGCTGTCTGTGCTACAATAACAGCACCCTGTATCTATTCTAGCATCAAACATAGACTAAAGCTGTTTAACAAGTCTTATCCAAAATTGCAGTTAGTAGGTGTGGACTACATGAAATCACCCACATGGTTCAGGCATGTTTTATACATGGTGGGAACCAAGAGTCAAGTCTCATCTTTTGTTAGAAGGATTTTATCTCCTCACAAAAGGGAATCTGCAAAGTCTATAAAAACAGGATGCCAAAGTTCAGAAAACAGACGCTAGATATATTTCCTCCACTTTACAGGATTCCTATGCAAAGAAAAAAAGATGACTTTCACAATCTTAAACTTTGTGAATTTCTGATTTCAAAGTAGGGCATATGACTATAAAGATCGCATCATGTTGTTATATCTGTGCTTTCACCTGTATATGAATTGGAAACAAAAAGCTGAGTAAGTTTGGTCACAGTTTTTGTTAATTCATGAATGTTATATATCCAATTTTATGTTATGTGTTTTATGGTCCTGTACACAGCAAATAAACTATTCTGTACTTGTGCAACTCCCTGGAAGCTGTCAACCTTGGACTGTGTTTATAAAAATGTTTAACACATCCAAGGTTTCACATTAATGAGCAATATTATCAGAATGAAGGTTAAGACTGAAGAGAACATTTCCATAGGGAAATACTTAGTACCTAAGTTAGAATGGGAACCATTGTATAAACAGCATTAGTGAAACATTCAGTTTTCTAATGCTCTAGTCTTTAGCTGCAGAAGGATAAAAAAATACTTTCGAGGACAAAGTTATCGCTATTCTTTTTCCAACTTTTGTATTTTGGTGGACATCTGGATCCAACATGTGACTACATGTCATATAAGGAATCCACAGGTTCATCTTACACATCACTCCTTTTTGAAAGAAATTATATTTGACCCATGACAGCTCTCCAGAACACAAATGTCATGTTGTATTCAGAGAAAGCAGCTGCACATGCAAGATACGAAGTACTACAGAACCCTTCAGACTGCTAAAATAGTAAAATAAAGAGAAACGCACACACAAAAATGTCAGCCAATTCTTCTGGAGACTAAAAAGCTTAGGGGCAAATATCTTGAAAACAATACATCTCCAGGTAATGGAACTAGAAATCTTCATCAAAAACAAGTTTCTATACTAGTTTGCAGAGATTCTTTATGCCAATGATGAGCAAAAACTTCTATAAACATGTCCATAGGCAGCTGTATCTGGCTCTTTGGTTGCTTCTGCAGATGACAAACTGAAGTTGACTGTGGAACTGGTTTAATCTAGCTTGTGTTCAGGCACGCAGGACTCTTAAGATTACTGAGATGTTAACAGACTCAGGCATATTTCAGTGTTACCTCATGGAGAATAGCCTCAAAGATGAAGAGATGATAAGTCACTAAGTCTGAAGAGATTGAGGTCTTTACTCTCACAATACTCCTGTTTCAGCAGCAACTCCTCACTATGAAAAGCCTCTACATACTGTGAGTTAAAATAGTATCTAAGATTAGCGACTTGGGACAGACTAGTGTGATTCAGTATCTTCAGACTTTTTCATAACACCACAGATAACCGATGTAATAGCTGCCAGCTACCATTATCCATCAACGCATTCCATAGCTGGACTGAGCAGAAGCCAAGCAGTAGAAATTACCATCTTTTAAGACTAAAGTTTACACTGCCAGTTCAGAGAGGACCAGAACACGGTCAGTTGGACATTTCAGGAAAAGGCAGCAGTGCAGACATAGGTGAAATGCTGAATAAATCCCATCTAGATGTAAAGTTTGTACAGAGAGGTCATTAAGAGACTTAAAGCTTTGCTGACAGGTTCTACATGTTAAAGCCTGCCCATGTTGTCAAACACACTGTCAATACACATTCTTGCAACAGAGTCCTACACTATGTTGGGGTATATATAACAGCAAGCACTGGAGTCTTTTTAAAGGTATGTAGTAAGCACTTAATGCCTAGTTGCACCACAAAGCTCTTTTTTCAGCAACTCCAGTTTCAAACTCCTGTATTACAGCATTACATTAGCCAGGTAACAAACACAACTGCAAGTCATGGGTTTTTTTCGGATAATTTGGACGCAAGTCATCGCTGCTGACTTTGGCAGCCTAAGTAAAGGTGTGAACACCAGCAACCATTAAGGGAACCCATGAACTTTTGCATGGAAAGCAATACCTTCTTTGTGATTTAGACATACCAAATAACGGTCCCTTGTGATGCTTTTATTTAGACAGGGTTCATAACTATTCAGTGAGCTGAGAGCAACACATAACTCTAATTTAAACACAGCAATCCAGAAGTAGTAACAAAACAATTTTATACTTGATCATGTTTGTACACAAATATAACTATGTATCTCAGATTATTCCTAGCCCACCTGCCTCTAAAACTGATGCTGTCAGGTATGTTCTATTTAATCTGCTGGAATATTTTTCTTATGTAAAAGTAGTCATGACAGAGTAATTAACTGAGCAACTAATCAAGCCCAGTAGGGAAGTAAGCTTTTTGAACATTAATCTAGAACATGCCAGATGCAGAACTATTCTGATACCACTTGGCCTCTGGAAGAAACAAAACACTTAATCCCCTAAATAGAAAGGCAGTTCTCATTGTAACATATTGTGCTGCAACAATATTAACTATCATTTTTTGTTTGCACATAATTAACTCACCACAATGTGTGTGCATTCAAAAAGGAGCAATTAATTACACCATGTGGAAAATAAACATTCAAGAGACTTGAAAGAGATGAAGAACTCTATATAGCACATAGTTTTGCCTATCATAGGCAAGTATGGGGCAAGGAGGTACAACAACACACACATTTAATTAAGCTTCCACCAGTTTGAAAAAATAGGTAACACTGATTCCAGGCAGTCTGGCGCCACACACACAAGGACAGAGTTTCACAACAGAAATAAGCAATCATCCCATTGCTATCCAGAAGGTCACATCTTTCTTCTTTCTCTTAGCTCACAGACACTGTTCTTCCCTCATTCAGAACATTTAGCGTTTAAAAAACACTCACCTGCATGGCTGCAAGAAATTCTGGATCACTGAGAATCTCATTGAGACCTGGCATACCTGCCATTCCAGGCATACCTCCAGGCATAGCCCCAGGAAATCCACCTGCAAACCCAAGACAAGAACAATGCATGATGAAAAACATTTAATTCATCTATACACAAGGCTCACTGAGAGAGACCAAGACATACTTCCTTTGCCACACCTCTAAATCTATGTCTTCCACAAGGCTACAGCTGCTCCACTGAATGGAAAGCAGCATCTTCACCTTCTCTTTTTGTGAAGACGTACATCTTATTTCACCCCATGTTTCTAACTCAATTTAATAGGAGGCTTGTAATGACTGTCAGGTTCTAGCACCTCGTACACAGTGTTATTTTTCCAGATAACTTAAATCTCGTAGGTCTCAAGCCCAGGAACATAAGGAGTTTGAATGCCAGGGGTGAACAACTCAGGGCAAAAGCAGATCAGCAGCAGTATGTCCCAGGCACATCCCACATTTGGCTGGAACTTTAGGTTTGAGAAAATTGTATTATCAAAGAAAAAAAATAATCCCTGAAGCAAAATGCATCAAGTTCTGCTTTTGAATCCTAAATCATCAGCACCCTGTGCTGAGCAGGGTAGATATGGTCTCTCTTTGGTTCCCCTGCCAAGCTGATCCGGTTGCAGCATGCACTCAGCCAACCTCAACTATATCTCAATCTTCAAGAGCATTAGTACTTTTGTTTCTCCTCAATCTATTGTACCCCAAAATAACATAGAAAGCCCGATTTTTGTGGAACTGTTCAAGGACAGCTTTTCTATAAGGTACACTGCACTACCTCCTTAGAGAAACTATTCTGTTCAACAACAGCTTGCAACCAGAACAGATTTCCCTAATATTAAATCCAAATTTTCAACTTTAAAACCATTATTCTTAAGCAGAATGGGTCCAAGGCCTCCTGGGTAATTTAGAACATATTTTTATGCCAGTTTTTCAGCACATGTTAAGCAAATACTGCACCTTTGTTGTTTTCTCAGATCTAAATCCTTTCATTCTGTCATCCATCATTACTGAATTCTGTCTTCCCTCTTCCCAGCATCAATCCTCTTTAATAGAAATAATCCCATCCCTCTTCCCACTAGTGCTCAAAGAGTTATTTGTAGACAAGTTCTAAACTTCATATAATACTTCTCTCACTGTCTTGAGAACAAATGCTATAAAAACTGTGATTATAATACTCCACATGGAAGTAATAGTCACCACTACCTTAAGTATTGATGTTTAAAAATAAAATACCTGGGAAACCACCAAACTGAGCTCCTCCTGCCTGTCTCCTTGCTTCTTCCTCCTGCAGAGGAAAGCACATCATTCCACACAAATCAATGAAACCATAGACTGTTTTCTACTGCTCAACTGGTTTTAGGAGAAAAAAAAAATAGCTGGGATTGTTTCATGCAGGTAGGCTATCACAATAAACAAAGCACTTTACTATGTACAAAATGACGAGAAATAGCAATGTCTACTCTTATTTTGGTATGTTTTTGCAGGTAAGTTATGCAGAGTAGGTTTTTACTGAATATGAACTGTATGATTTGTTTTAGCTCCCACCCCCAATATATTAAAATAGACCAGTAAAGCCTGAAGAAAAAGCAAGCAAGCTGTGTCAGGAAGTGAGGAAGGGAAGCGAAGTATTACCCCGAATATAGAACCTCCCACTTTAGGAGATGTAAGTACATTAAGTGAAAACTATTCTGGTACAGTCATACACTAATTGACTTCTTGAATACAGGATTAGTAGAGATTCCAGAGCCTGTTTTTGTCACGAGTAATAAAAGCAAATGCAGTACAATGCCCTCTTCTCCAGATATCATTATTTGTCAAGTAACCAAGACAGAAATCCACTCTCTAAAATTTAATTCTAAGACTTAAAATTTTAAGTAATTCTTCTCTGCAGTTCATTTTAACCAAAATAACTATGGCACTCTTCAAATTATTAAGAAATATTAAAGCCCAAGTATTCACCCTTTGTGCTCTCTCATGCTCCTCCCGTGCCTTCTTCACTCTTTCCATTCTTTCCTTGATTTCCTTTTCTTCACGCTTCCGCTCATATTTTCGGCGATGTTCTGCAATTTTCTGAGCCTGTTACAACAGAGTATCAGATTTCATATACATTTCTAGCATGTCACACAACATTTTTCAATACAAAATACTTGTAAGCATAACCATCTGCTTTTATCAGCTCTTAAAAATGAGATTTGACTTCACATCCTAAAAGCCACTTTGTTTTAGGAGTCATTTGCTACCTCCTCTCTATGGTAATCAGTTATTCACATCTACTCGGCCCTAACTGGGTTGATCAGAACATGCACTCTAGCATATTTTTTTGCTATAAAACTCTGGGACTTGTACCATAGTTAGAACTTAAACATGTTTATCATTCCACATCCCTTCATGCTGTTATGCTGGCATATTAATTTCTCCAGGGCTAAAAGCAGCAACTGCCCCAGAAAAGGGAATTTTCACTGGCACAACAACAGAAGTATAATTCCTCCTGCACACACACACACTTCAGATGGTGTTACTGCTCTTCCAGGCGCCTTTGTAGCATATACAGCTACATACAGGCAGACCAAAGAACTCCTGAACCAAACCAAGAAAGGGCTGGTGATGAGAAAGTTTCTTTCCTATTATTAGCTTTTTCTCAAGTCTATCAAATCTACAGCCCAAACAGAAGAGAACAATTAGCAATGAACTCTCCAAGGCTCCTCACCCAGGGCTCATTTTAATAACAGAATACCAACTGTAGCACTGCTTTCCTGAAACCAAAATGTATTCTTACATAGCACTGCAAAAAACAATTCATGATTTCACAAGTTGTGTACAATGTTCACCCTATAACACCCCTGTAACTAAAAAACATAGCAAAATCAAGGTTCAAGAACAGAGGTACTAAGTAAGTACTACTACAATGGATACTCTTCTTTCAGAATACTCTTTAAACAAAGAAAGGATTTTGAAAGTAGTGGAGTTTCAATATAACTTATTTTAGCTAGGAGATATTAATTCTATACCTCATCATTCTTGAAGTACATCTGACAGAGAAAGCACCCCGCAGGCAGCGGGACTGACTGATATTCAATACAGTACGTGTTATCAGAACCTGACATTATGGCTATTTAGTTGTTCATTAAGAGAGAGGTAAGAGTTTTGCTTTTAAAATGAAGCACAGAGCTTCCAAAGTTTTTATTTTCATTTCTCAAAATGAACTAAGCATTTTTAGAACTTGATTGAGATTTCCAGCTGAAAGTGCTACAAACTAAAAAGTGATAGAAAAGCTGGAAGTGAATGAATTAGGTGAATCAATCATCTTCACTTATAAAAGATAAAAAAAAATCACATATGAAAAAAATTATACATTTTTTTTTCCTTAAGCCACATACACAAATTCCCACACAGCTGGCAACTACACAGCAGTGTATCACAGACATACTCTACCATTTCTGTGCACAGACAGATTAACTGGGAAATAAAAGCTTTCCCCTCAGCCAAGCATTAAATATATCTCTTACTAAAAAAGGTTGAGACCTAAGACCTAATTACATTTACCACAGATCAAAAGTCTTCAATACAGAAGACTAACAGGTTGCAAGATGGTTTCCATTGTTTTGCTAGAGACAGTGTCTTCTACAAAGACATGGTAGGAAAACTGAAAGCTGAAGTTATTAGACACAGAAATGTTTATGCATGTGGTGGATTAAGCTTGGCTTGCTGCCAGATGCTCACTAAGCTTGCTCTCTCACTCTCCCTCCTCAACAGGACAGGGAGAGTGGTGGAGAAGCTCCTGGCTTGAAATAAAGGCAGGGAGATCACTCATCCACTACCACCATGGGCAAAACAGCCTCAACATGGGGAAGATTAATTTATTGCCAATTAAAAACAGAGTAGGGTGATGGGAAATAAAGACGAAACTAAAACCACCTTCCCCCTATTCCCCTTCTTCCCAAAGCTCAACTTCGGTCCTTTGTTCCCCACTTTTCCACCTCTTCTGCCCCATCCTGAACAGCGCAAAGGGATGGGGGGCTGTGGCCAGTTCATAACACTGCACCTCTGCCACTCCTTCCTCCTCACACTTTTTTCCTGCTCCAGCATGGGGTCTCCTCCCTCACAATACAGTCCTTCACAAATTGCTCCAGTAAGCGTTTCTTCCCACAGCATATGGTCCTTCAATAACAGATTATTTCTCTGTGTGTTCCCCACGGTCTGCAGCTCCTGCAAGGAAACCAGCCTCTGCGTGGGGTCCCCTCCAAAGGCCACAGTTTGTGCCAGGAGCCTGCTCCAGTGCAGACTCTTCAGAGGCTGCAGCTTCCTTCAGCGGCATATCCACTTGCTCTGGTGTGGGGTCGTCCATGGGCTGCAGGTTGGATATCTGCTCTACCATGGACCTCCATGGGCTGAAGGAGGACAACCTGCTTAACTGTGGTCATCTCTATGGGCTGCAGAGGAATCTCTGCTCCCGTGCCTGGCACACCTCCTCCCCTTCCTTCTTCACTGATCTTGGTGTCTGCAAGGTTGCTTCTCTCCTATTTTTTTTTCTGTACTCCCCTCTCTCCCACAGCTGTTACACTGCGGCTTTTAACCTTTTCTTAAATATGTTATCACTAAGCACCACCAGCATCACTGACTGGCTCAACTTTGGCCAGCAGTGGGTCTGTTTTGGAGCCAGCTGGAACTGGCTCCATCTGACATGGGGGCAGCCCCATGTCTCTTCTTAGAATTTAAGGCCAGCCCTGCAGTATCCACCCTCTCCCAGCCTTGCCACTTCAACCCAATACAATGCAATAGCTGCAATCTGGTCTGACAAAACCTTTAAAAGAATATGCAAAACAGATGACAACGAAAGCCTGCTATCAACAGTCTTACATTTTTTACACAGAAGTTCTTCCTTGGAAGAATGCTGGGGTCAACCACTTGAGAAAAGATGAAAAGCAGTCTTAGAGAGATTATGCTGCCCTCATGGGGCAGACTAAGGAAAGTACAAATCACAGTGAAGAATGCTTCCTTTGTAAAACAAGTTTAGGATGAAGCTTTGATCAATTCAGAAACGTTTAGGAAAAAATCCAGTATCACAGTGTTCTCTTGCTCTTCTGAATGTTTTAGGCTAGATTCTAAAATGCCTAGCAAACTTCAACTACTTCCGAGTCTTCAGTTAACATTTTTTAAAAGGAGCAAATTATTTCATAGTTGGGTTACATTTTCCAGCCCCAGAGACTACATTTCTCAGCCATAAACAGCTGTGATTGAAGACAGAAGTATTTAAGCTCAGTCCGAAGTGTCAGATAACACACGAACACAATCCTACAAGACGATGCATAGTGGAAGAATCTGAAGGCAGCAGATGTTGCTCAAACAAAAAGAGGAGGAACCTCCATGATGCCTCCCCACTTACTCTTGGTTGCACCTCCTTCAGCATGGCACTAGCTTCTTCATCATAATCCAGTTTACAAGCTAATGCAAGATCATGAGCAGCCTCCTCCCAGTGACCCAGAAGTCTGGAATTCAGAAGACACCAACATTCAGAAGGAAAAAAGGCAAACTAAACTCAACATTGTTTCAAGATATTTACAAACATGCAACATTCAGTATTTCTACCTGCAGCTATATGGACTTACAGAAGTTTAAAGTTTAATATCATGGTGCTTTTCTGTAACCTACACGCTGCGATGCCATTAGAGGATATTTACTTGCTTCATACCCTTACAATAACTTCTGCTTGAAGTAAAAATGAGGAAAAAAACCCTCAGTCGGTTAGTGTCATTGTTTGCTATAAACAGGAAGGGTCTAACAGGGAGAAGGTACCCTACCTAAACACATGAAGCACACTAATAAGAATACTCTGCACCCTAGGTACATGTTCAGTGTAAAACTACACATTCAGTGTTCTATACAAGTCTACACCACTACTACATCAAGCTTAAGTGGATCCTCTTTACTCAGCACCCAAACATCATAGTTAACTGGATGCACCATGTCTTAGTTGAAGAGGTTATACAAGCTACTCTGAGCACTTCTTAACTATTGATTAATATGAACTCCTGATAACCAAAAAATTAAGCAAATGGTGGTATTCCTAAGTGGTCAAAGCACTTCTGCTCACAGAGGTGTAAATCCAAACTATGCTCCAGTTTTCTCACTCTTACGCTCCATGCTGTTTATTAAAACTGTAGACATTAAAAAACTACTCTATGAACACTGTTTAAAATGGTGGGTTTTTTTCCTAAGTTTTATTAGCATTTACTACTTCAACTCTTATACAGACTGTAAGAAGTGTCACCTTATTTTTTCTGGCTAATTTATTGTCATTAAAAAAAAGTATAACTGTAGTTGGGGCTGATGCACACTGGCCTAATGTAATTTTAAATAATTACATTGTATGCTTAATACCACTCTTCAACTGCAACAGATGGTTCCCTTAATAACTAGACAGTTTCATTTACGATGTAAAAGAGCTCTAGGATCTAATGGAATAAGGGCAGCAGGGAAATGTGTAAGAATTATGGGTTAGTAAATAAAATTAACTAAATAAAAACAAAAGACATCCAAACAAATAAAACCCACAGTCCTAGAACTCTTAATCTTTAGCGAATGATTAGAAAATGCTATTCATAAGAGCAGTAAGCCATTACAAGATATAATAAAAAAATATGAAAAAAAGAAAGTGCCAGTAGGACTACTCAAAAATTGCCATCAATACATCAGCATCCTTTCTCTCCAGGAAGTCACTCAGAGAGCACAATGGTTTCTCAGCTCCTGACTACTGCTCTCAGGTACAAGACAGACAGTCCAGAAACACAGAGAAGGAGATAATGCATAAAGAAAACTAATTTTATTTATTGTAAGTCAAGAGAGTGACAGCTGCAGGCACAGTTCATTACCTATGCGCCTTCCCCCTCCATTTGTAGGTCTGTGCCGAGTCAGGATTAATCTTGATGGCTCTGTCACAATCTCTAATGGCTGCATTTGGTTTCTGTAGTTTCACAAAAACACTGTAGGAACAAGAATAATTATTGTACATACTGAAATACCAAGTTACTAACTTAAGCTGGAAATAATTTTGGATGACTAACAGGCAAGCTAGTGAGATAATACATTTGAAGAGCCAAGTTCAAAAAGATTTTGTAATGATAATGGAGTCACTGAAATTTAGTTTCCTCCCCTGCCATTGAAAGTGAATCATTAGCAAGAAGCAAAAGTGTTCATTGTTCTGACTCAAGCCTTGTCAGCAAGAATAACTTGAGTGCACAAGGAGAGAATACATAAAAGCAACGGACAGTTCAATTTCATGGTGTTTGGAGTCTATAGCAAATGGCAAATAGCAATTTGAACAAAACTACAATAGTATTATGCATGCCATAGTATGTAGTCTTTAAAACAGCAAGACAAAGACAGCACGTGCTATACGGGCTACAAGGATCAACAGCCAGAAACATCAGGAACTACAAAAGGAGATAGGACATGAGTCATCAAATGTAGAAGAGCCAAACAAAACACAAACGCAGAAAGAAGCCCCCAGTTAAGTAAAATAACTGCAAATTTTACAATACACAAGCATATCAGAGTAACTAGTCGGGCAATACTTTATGAAGTTCAGGTATTTCAAATTAAAAATCTCTGAAGGAAACACTAAAAAAACATTCCTGCAATGACCAAAGTATTTTATATTCAAGATACTGTAAGTCAGAACTTCTGCCCCTTTACATCTACTTGAAAACAATTTATCAACAATTAGAATGCCTGTAAGTAACTTCATCATTAAGGCTTATGATAAAACAAGCACAAAGTCACACATTCTCTTCTAGAAACAAAACAGGATGGCAATGTGTCAGGAAATTGTCTCAAAGCTACACCAATGAGAGACATTCCAATGCTGCTGGCTGCACAAAGCACCTAATCTCCCAAACACACAAACCCCCCAGAATCAAAACCCAAGTCCACCAGAGAGGTTGATTACTCACAGCACTTGATCAGAAGTGCTGTTACACTGCAGGTTTTACAATAATACATCATTTGCTTATTTCTACATTAGACCAAATTGAGGTAACTTTTAAACTTCTCCTAACACTCTTATTTTTCATTGCTAATCTCAGTCCTGTGAAGGTATGGCACTGTAAGAGGTTTTAAAAATACTACTATGATGGCAACAAGTGGTGTTACATGTAAAAACTTTTGATATGGAAAGGAAAAAACAGCAAGGCATGTACCAGTTAAGATGTACTAGAATGGAACAGTTGAAGGACACTAATTAATCACATGAAAGTCATCAAAAATTTATTTGATTTATACCTTGCTATGGAAAAGGGCCACTAAACTATGCAATCATCCATGGGTAGTGGGTTTTTTTGTGTAAAAGGAGAAAAAATAAATCTGTGGGAACTTCTGCTTCTCCAACCCATACTTGCCCAGCCTTTCTCAGGTAAGTATGTTTGTGCATGAAGAAGTTATGGCTGCTACACACCAAATTTGCCAACAGTCCCGATGCACTATCTGCAGTGTGGTAGATGTAATCAGCAGTAAGATGGGTATTGAATAGGCTGAGAAATAGCTGTGTCCTGTTCAAACACAGGACTGTTGAACAGAAACAAGACTACTTCACAGTGAATTAATTCATTTGGCAGGTACAACAGAGAGAGAATTCACATCACCCACAATTAACTTTGCATCTAAACAGGACATGATTTCAATTATCATCTTAGTCCCGGAATAAACTTCAGATTTTGCAAGTGTTAGTTATCAAACATTATTCTAACTCAACATACCAAAAGCCATATTACTACAATGCATTTTGAAACATCACTGTGTTATTTACTCTATTATCAAGATTCCTTATATGGCTGCTTCAGCAAATCTGGTTAATCACATATAAGATGTATAACTGCATGAAGTGTACTTTTCTCTTTCCCACATATGGAAAAGAAGCTTACATAGATCCTCAAGTTACCATTACATTTAGGGTCCTTAAAGAAAACAACAGAACAGGCAGAAACATAAATTGCTAGTTTCTAATGACTCACCTTGCTCTCTTGGCATACAAGATGGCCAAACAAGGATTCAGCTTGATAGCATCTGTGAACAAGTCGACAGCCTTCTGAAGTTCACCTAAATATGAGTACCAGTAAAGTTTCAATCATTATGCAATGAAATTACATCCAAATTGTCAAACCTGCCTTAAAGGGTGCTACATCCTTAGACACTTCTTAAATAGAACATTATCAACAAAGGAATATAGATTTCTCCTTGCTGTGTTACTGAAGTACAAACTCCAAAATTTATGCTGGATGGGAGGAGAGACTTTTCCCAGTTAAATTTGTACATTTAACTTTGTATGCAATCAAATGGGATGTCACCTCTTTATTACACAGCTTTTCACTGCATTAAGTACTAAGTACTAGAGACACTAACCATAATATGTAGGGAAGTACTATAACAATCAATTAGTAATTAAGATGCTGCAGTACCTCATTGCCCCACCTCCTGCTCTACCCAAAACTATAGCTACATTGGGAAGACAACACTTAAAGAAGCTTTCATGTTCTAGATAGTTTTGGGTATCCAACAGGAAGTAGGTTCTCTCTTCCTTGAAATCATTCAGAATGGCCCAAGACATTTATTTCCTTTTTTTAAAAAGAGAACCAAACCTAATGTCCTTGAATATGTATTAAAAAGCAATTTATCACCTTCACTTAGAGCATTTATTGCGTCAATCTTCTTCTCATTAGCTTGATCCATCATCTCTTCAGTTATCTAAGAAAATGAAAAAAACACACAAAAGCCAAAAGCTGTAGAGTCCAGCCCAGAATTTCTATGCAAAGACAGTACCAAAGAAGGGAGCTCCAGCTTTCCGATCCCAGACTCTTGTTTTTAATTTACATTGGAATCATAGTTTAGAAAAAAAAAAAACAAAAACAACAAACCAAAACTCTCCTTGGAGAGCAAAGCTCTCTCTCTCCAAGCTTGGAGACATTAGCCACCGTTATTTTTAGCTAGAAAACACTCAAAAGATAAGTTGAATAGTGGCATATTTCTACATATCTAGTTTTCCTGGGTGTTTTCTGACCCAATTTTCTTCACTGAACTTTTTGGTGGACTCTAACCTTGAACAAGAAAAGACTCATTTAAAACCAGTAAGTCTTCTATTTAGGAGAAAAAGAGCCTAAGCAGCAGGCTAGCTACCAGCTAATGTAGTACTCATCCCCCCTCAGGTGCCATCCTTGACTAAACTTGAAACCTCTCCCTATCTTTCCTACTGCCACAGACACTGAAAATACTGTGCTTACCTCCACATTTTCATCTCCCATTTCTTGAGGGTCATCGTTGTCTGGTTCAATCACTCCCTCATTGTCAATTTCTGGGGGAAAAACAAAAAGCCAGATTAAGCTCCATCTACAAACAGAGAGAAGATTTCCAGAATCATGTCCAAATTAGTGAAACGTAACAAAGTCATCTATTTTCCACACCTAAGTCGCTCTCTTCACTTTCTGGTTCAGGTGATTTAACTGGCTCCTCTGGCTGTTCTTCTGCTTTGCCCTGAAAGAGAAATATATTTGTAAGCATGTGTTATTTCTGGCTGATATTTTATTCCCACTCTAATAAATAACCATGCATCAGAAAATTCGAAATTAATCTTCCAAGCATCAAATTGCTCTGTGGCTAAACCATCTTACTTTTAAGATACAAGTCTCCTTTATCCTCTCAGATTAAGTCCATCATGCATGCAAATAATTGAGTGCCCAAATTGATAAAGTTCTATTATTGGTAAAATCTGTCCTTCAAATTGTGTAATTCAATTACCAAAACAAAAATAACCCAGATAATTCTTAATTCAGAACCAGTTTTGTAATGAATACTAACCATTCCAACCTTCCTGCCTTCCCTCACATTCTCTGGATCATAAAGTCTCTCAATCTAACACCACTAAGCTAAGGTTCTCCAGCAGTGAACAATAAGCTGGTGTCAGTGACCAGAATACTGTTTCTATTTACCAAGGTCAGAGATCTTTGTCACTTATACACACTTAGATTTTATTTTTTTTTAAATATTTTCCTATCAAATTCTACCTACATTACTAATTTACTCTTAATCCCATACCTCGGCACATCCTGCTGCTTGTCTTCATGTTCAGTGTCACAGACTATACTCACTACATATACACAATCCATCCATGCAGTTCTAACTAGCCAGTAATTCCAACATTCACTGTCTTGTTAAACCCAAAAAAAGAATTATTTACTATCTTCCTTAAAACAAATGAACAAAAACCAACCAAAACCTCTTCTGCTATACTGCCTTAAAAAGTTGATAGCTCAACTGTTCTCCTCACTACCCATCATGCTTGCTAATATTTCTTCTCATGCAAGGATTATAATTTAGTCCAGTAATGACTACAGAAGAAGTGTGTAAAATGACAGCAAGAACATAAAAAAAGAAATTGCATTTTCACCACACAGAACATCAGGCATTGAGGATTAGAGAAATGGAGCATGATAACACTTGAAATAAACTAGGAAGCCATCTGTAACAAGTCACCTACAACATGCAATGGGCAGGCTTCAGACTGAACTCTCCTAATCACTCACCCTAGCGTATTCACCTACCCTATTTGAGTGAATACTGACAGCAATTTTTTTCCCTCCTCCTGCTCACTAATTTTTGCAGAGTCCAAATGTTAGTTTGCAATGATAAATTCTTCATATCTCACCTTACTTGTCTCCTCTGTGGAGGCATTGGCTGGAGCAGGTGGTATTGTGCCTCCCATACTTTTCAGCAAAGCAAAGAAGAGAAAAAGACAAAACAGTAAGATTATGAAAATAGTGACAAGCCTTTTATTGATTCAAATCCTGCTGATAACCTCAGTTTTTTGTTGTGACACAAAACATGATGATCCAATTCACTGTAAAACCAGCCAATAAAAAGGGCACATCCATCATGCCTTTCTCAGCATAACACAATGCACACTGTGTCTGTTGGCTTTTTCACCTAGAACCCCACTGTCACTGGTACTCAGGCACATCCCATACCACCTACCCACCCTTCCTTACAAGGAAAAGTTGACTCCTTGGCTGAAATCGATCCTCTTCTTAAAATGTAACTTACGTTGTAATTCAAAACTAAGTATTATTATTATCAATATTACTAAAATTATTTTTGGAACAGAGGTCAACAAGTTAAGCGAACCCTAATGGCCTAAAATGCTTATGCAATTAAGAAATTGCTGCCTAGAAAAAAAAACCCAAAACATTAATCTTATGTTACCAGTACCTACCAAGTACCTATCTACCAGTTTCCCCAGGTCCTTCTCAGCGGGGCTGCTTTCAATCTCTTGATCCCTCATCCAATATCGATACCGAGGTTGTCCCGACCTAGGTGCAGGACCTTGCGCTCCTTGTTGAACCTCATGAGGTTCCCCTGGGCCCACTTCTCAAGCTTGTCTAGGTCCCTCTGGATGGCATCCTGTCCTTCAGGTGTGTTAACTACACCACTCAGCTTGGTGTCATCCGTGAATTTGCTGAGGGTGCACTTGAGCCTACTGTCTATGTCATTAATGAAAAGATTGAATAGTACTGGCTCCAGTATGGAGCCCTGGGGGACACCACTTGTCACTGGTGCCCATTGAGACATTGAGCCATTTACCACCACTCTCTGGATGTGACCATCCAGCAAATTCCTCACCCACCAAACAGTCCACCCATCAAATCCATCTCTTTCTAGTTTGGAGAGAAGGATGTTGTGGGGGACCGTGTCAAAGGCCTTACAGAAGTCCAGACAGATAACATCTGCAGCCCTCCCTTTGTCCATGGATGTAGTGACTCCATTGTAGAAGGCCACCAGGTTGGATAGGCAGGACTTGCCCTTGGTGAAGCCGTGCTGACTGTCTCGAAAAACCTCCCTGTCCTCCATGTGCCTTAGCATAGTTTCTAGGAGGATCTGTTCCGTGATGTTCCCAGGCACGGAGGTGAGGCTGACAGGTCGGTAGTTCCTGGAGTCCTCCTTTCTCCCCTTCTTAAAAATGGGTGTAATGTTCCCCTTTTTCCAGTCACTAGGGACTTCACCTGACCACCACGATTTTTCAAGTATCATGGCAAGTGGCTTGGCCACTACATCAGCCAACTCCCTCAAGACTCTGCAATGCATCTCATCAGGTCCCATAGACTTATGTGTGTCCAGGTTCCTCAAGCAGTCCTGAACCTGATCTTCTCCTATAGTGAGAGGGACTTTGCCCCCTTATTGCTGTCATGTAGTCCTTCCACTCAAGAGGTGCCTGAGGAAGGATTTACAGTGAAGACTGAGGCAAAAAAGTTGTTGAGCACCTCAGCTTTTTCCTGGTCCATCGTTACAACTTGGCCAGCCTTGCTTGTCGGGGAGGATACCGTTTCCCTAACCTCCCTCTTCTGGCCAGCATATCTGTAAAAACCCTTATTATTCTTGATGTCCCTTGTCAGGTCCACTTCCAGCTGTGGAGAATGGAATCCTTTTCAATACAGAATAACATTCTATATTGTATCGACCTTCGTTAGCAGCCAGAAACAAGCACAGGCTGAATTCTCCAGCTGTTTCATATAACATTGAATCATACCTAATCACAGGCTGCCACAAGGACTACCATTCCCATCTACTGATAGTTTTCAATTGCTCTGGCCATACACACTCCCAAAGGGAAAAAACCCCATTTCTATCAACTCAACAGGCTTGACCAACTCCTTGGGGCCCCACACCGCTGGTTAGACATGATGCAAGAGAGAAGACAGGAATGAGCAGGAGGAACTGTAAGGGTGCTTTCAGGAATAAATGTGATATAAAACTATATCCTAAGGATGAGATCCTACAGCTTCTTAAGCCAGGCTGCTGCAGTTCCATTCCCTCCTCTTTCCTCCCTTCTGTCACCAGAACCATCTTACAGGTAGGCCTCAAGCTGGCTGAAAACAAACCTGTATGGGGGGGACAGAATAGGGACAGGGATTTATCGGGGAAGAGAGGGAAGAGGAGGTGGCAGGATTGACAGGTCCTGCCACAAGGCCCTGCAGCAAAAGGCATGCAAGGAGCACCACACTACCTCCAGTTCACACGGATAAACTGTCAAGAAAAAATACTACAAGTTGCAAAAACCAGCATCTTCTGAAGCTACTGCAAAAAACTAGATGTGTCCCTGGAATGCTGACATTAAGTAATCTAAATTATACTGCAAGGACTAAACAACTGCAGTCTGTTAAATCATTATAGGGCTTGGCAAAAACCACGGTATATGTAGAAACTGTTCCTCCTAAATTTTCACCCTTGTAGGCTGAAAATAGGGCACATAATTCTCTACCAGTCTGTAAAAATCAGAGTATTATCTGGGACTATAGGGACTGGCTAGGAAAGTTAAGATCCCTCTAATGCTTGCTGGCAACACCTTTTTTCTTCCTTTTTTTTAAAAAAAACCCAAACAAACAAAACACAACACAAACTCTTTCAAAGCCTGGTTTACTGGAAAAAGACTGAGAACCCTCTAACTCAAAAAGGTCAGTAACATTTCCAGCTTCCAATCATGTATTTAAGAACAGCTCAAGCTAAAAAAAACCCGCAGGAATCAAATTCTTAAGCAATTCCAAATTATCAGTCTCAAGATCAGCTGGTTTATGTCTGACACCTTGAATTATCTCCAGGCTAAAACAACTTGGTCAGTTCTTTTCTGCCCTCCTCACATCCCCCAAAAAACTATCCAAGCTTAGAACAGTGTATGAAATATGTTCAATGAATGTATATGCATGTTTTATAATATGCTATTTCATGAACTGTCAAGGCTAAACAGTTTCACCCCTAGTCCTTGAAAATGATTTTACTATCCAGTTACCCTCTGTTTAAACTCGAGTTACAATCCCAGAACAATTTAAAAGCAAGTTACTCTAAAATCCCCTAAACCAGTATTCCATTACAACTATTAAATGCACAGCAAGGACATATGCTAAGTTTGCAATGTATTTAACCTCAACAGTACACAGATATATGAGACACTTGTAGGAAAAGGCAGGTGCTGAGTTGTATAAACAGCGTTCGCATGTTTAAAAAAAATACTAAATTAAAGCTTTGTGCTAAAACAGTTGTGCAATTAATTCCAGTACCAACTCTGGGGAGCTGTCAGGACTCCATTGCAACACTGACTCCACACTTTCACTCATCACAGTGATTAGAAGTGCTGCTTTTAGGACTTGTTGGAAGAATTGCAACTGTTATTTCTGCATCCACTTTCATCACTGACAGCAAAATTACCTTTAGAGAGAAACTGGATTACCATGAATTCAAAAGGGTCAAAATCCATTTGAACAAAAAAAGAAAAAAATGCAAAAAAGCCCTGTTCATCAGTTAGGGATTCTGTGCTTTACTTTTAAGGACTGCTATTGTTTCTTTGCTCAATTGCAGGTTTTTGAAACATGTTCCCTTTAATGACTCATTTGATAACAATTCAAGTAAAAATAACTGTATTTTTATTCAATTGTGAAAAAGCAGGCTTGACTAAAAGGGATACTAAAACACTTTCCAAACGTAACCATACACTAGTGTGTGCCTTCTACACAAAGAGGATCTATCTAGAAATTAAATACGACAGCTAGACAGACAAAGGTTAGAAGATAACAAATGCATGAAAGCAGGTAAGAATTCAGGCTTCTGATGCAATATTAACAGCTAATCAGAAATAGAGCATCCCATTCTGGCTTTATGAGCGGTTAGCATCATTTAAGTTACAACCTTTAGCTTTAAGAAAAAAAAAATCTAATCAATCATCAAAATTTTAGTTGAAAAATTTAATGACAGATTTCAGTATCATTTAGTCATTATCCTGTAATCTCTCACAACATTACCTTAGTGGCTAAACCTATGTCTTCCAGATTAGTACAGGTAAGCCTGACAAAGATACAAGACTCATCGGGTTTATTTCTACCTGAAGGTATGGCCACGTGAAGTTTCAAGCAATATAACAAGAATGAGAAAACTCCGTAAATGCACTTACTAGTCCTACTGCAAACAGCACTATTATGGGAGGGCAGCAGGGAAACCCACCAGGCTTCCAGACAGTTTGATGTAAAAAGTAATTTGGCTCCCATCCGAATATCCACATGTACAATTTACCCAAATATGTGAAGAAAATCAGAAAACTCGAGAGCTGTAAGAAGTTTCTACATGAAACTATTTTTAACTCCGAGATAAAGATATCCAGTGAAGATTTTACATAGAAAAAACACTCCACAGTTCAAAACCTGACTTTTATACTTATGACACAAACAGCCTTCTATCAACCAAACACAAACTCTAAAAATCAATTTGGAAGTTAGAGCCTTCCCCATTAACGTGGAGAGAGCTGAAGATCAGCTCAGCACCTTTCCATTCCCTAACACTCCGGCCAAAGTCAGTCAGTGTTCCTCCTCTCCATCCCAAAATACTCCGGTCACACCTCAAGAGTTACGCAAGAGAAGAATGAAGCAGGCTAGGGTGAGGCACTGAAGTCTTTCACACAGGAGCAAAATAAACCAGAGACCTGCAACAGGATAAAACAGATGTGCATCTCCTTTCAAGGCATACACGTAGCTACTGCAAACCCAAGTGAAGTCAGGTAGGAGTGGGTTTACAACTATGCTAATGTTCAAATGCATAAAAAAGTTTAAACATCGCGGTAGAAACCCCCAAATAAATAGTTCACCGTGGCCATTTCCATTATACAGCACATTGTGAGATGCCAGTACTCACTCACACACACAAAGCGCCACTCGTTTTCCAACTGCTTACAAGTACTGTACAGCAGAGAGTACAGTTAAAATACTTCCAGATTAAAACGTAAAGCTAATTTTCTAGAACAAATCCCAGTTTAACACTAGATAAAGGCCTCTTAGCAATGTCTTTCATTAAGAGTGTCTCTGGAAGGCCCATCCTCGCTTCCCTGAGTCGTTCAGGGCTGTGGCTACACAAGCCAGGCAGGGGTATTCCAGCTGAACCAGGGGTCCCGTGGGTTCCCTGCCAGCACCAAGGGCCTCAGCCCTTCCCACCTTCCGCTCCCGGGAGCGCGGGGTGGCACTCGGGGATGTTTTTACACCGAGGGGCACCGGCTGTGACAAGGCACGAGTGCACACAGGACTACGAGCTGTGCCCCCCGGAGGGACGAGCGCGCAGCTGCCCGGCACCTGAAACTTCGAGGGGCAAAAGCTGCCCGGGCCGGGCCCCCCGCGTGCGGAGCCGTTAAACCGTCACACGGCCGGTCAGTGCGTGCCTGCGGGTGCGGGGATGCACAGGGGAGCCCTCGCCTCCCCGCCAGCGCGGCCCCGCTGAGCACACGCTGCCCAGCTCTGCTGCATAACGGGAGCGTTAGCGGGGCAGGCGCTGCCCTGGGGCCTCCCCGCCCGGGGAGCTGAGCCCCGCGATGGCGGGGGGCAGGCTCTGCCCACGGGAGTAGCCAGAGTCCACCGCGAAACGGAACAGAAAACAACGAGTGTTTAACGCTCCATTGTGACCGCCGGCGCCCCCTGCGGCGGGAGGGAGGGG
>VZRW01012029.1:181817-201496 GCA_013398125.1 Aegotheles bennettii
CTCCCGCGCCCCCCGGCAGCACGGCGGCCCTCGGGCGGGCTCCGCGGCCGCTTCGCCCCCGTGTGGCTGTGGGCGCGGGGGAGCGGCCCTGCCCCGGCGGCCCTGGGGTGTCAGCCCTGGTCACCGGGATCCCTCGGTCTGAGGGAAGGACAGCTCATGATTTGAAAAATAAAGCAGCCATGTGGAACGCTCCTTGCTGTCTTCAGAATACTGCTTTATTTAATGCCTGTTGTGTTGTCCCGTTGCGAGAGACCCGGTTTGTCTTCTGTGTAGGTGCAGAGAGACGGTGAAAGTCCTCTCTTTAAAACTCCCAGGAAGCTGCGATTGTATTTCACTGCCCGTTAGTCAGTCACCACACAGTGAATACTGTATGTTACGGCTATCAATCCTAACGCATAAGTAATCTTCAGTTAGTGGCCAATCATACAGGCTCACACAGAGCCAGTCTGTATGTTCTGCTGTGGGTTTGAGTCCCAGCTCCCTGAGACAGGCAGCTGTTTGCCTGTGTAACACTCCCTCATGCTCGTCTGTTCTCAGAATCCAGTGCTATGCTATGGCAACGTGAATAGATTTTGTAGTAGGCACATGGTAAGTGACATAAAATAGAACCAGTTCCCAAAACATCAGCTGGTAGATGTTAGGGTACCGATTGCCATCTCCTTCCCTGTGTCTGATGGTTTGTATCTAAGGCACAAGCAGTTCTTCAGTTGCAAAAGGCTGCAACTGAGAATTCCAAAGTTGGTAAAGTTTGTGACAATGGTTTTACTTTAGCTTTTGTCTTATCATGCACACCCCCATCTCCCAAAAGCACACTTGCATTTCTCTTTAAAACTTACCTTCTTTGGCTGAGTGTGAATTTGAGCTATGCTGTTGAGGAACTCTTTAATTTGGCTACTGCCACTGTCAAGTGAGTTAAATAAGTAAATGGAATCATGAGTATCTTTCGTACAGAAAAAAAATTGCATCGCTAATTAAACTTGTGTTACCTGATGGTTTCTTCGTGGCTTGCTTAAAAAAAAAACTGGAAAGGCCTTGAAAACAGTATAACTGTTTGCATGGGTGGTATTTTTTTGAAGCAGTAGTCAAGAAAAGACGACTACAGATGTGCTTCAAGCCCTGTAGTGTTTGAAGGAAGCAAGGGAGGGAGACTACCAAGTGCAGAAATCAGGCATGTGCAAACTGACACAGCTTTCTGGGTTTTCTTGCTCGACTGTTAGGTTTAGCATATGTTAATTTCTTTCAGTCTGTTTCATGAATGTTTCATCATTAGCTGAGTTGTGTGCACATTGTTTAATAACTTGTGGTACACAACAAATTGAGAAGTCAAGGAGGGGGATTTATGTCATACAAGGTGAATGAATGCTACTAAGACTCAGGTGGCTGAAGTATAATTCTGCATTTTGCTAACTGGAATGGTGTTTTACTGTGACATGGTGCATTTCTTTTCCTTCAGTTTGCAAGTCATGCGCTTTCCGAAGATTTTCCATCCAGCCCGCCCAGCAGAAGAAGATTCCAAACCGGTATTTGGGCCAGCCCAGCCCCTTCACACACCCACACCTTCTCAAACCAGGTTAGGTTCAGGCCCTGTATGAGCCAATCGTTGGTGTTCTTTCTTGCCTTTACTTTTCTGAGATGTCTAGGACTGAGAATTGATTTGCTGCATTATACAGGTGTCTGTGATTTGAGCTGTTTATGATTAATTTCATTTAGTATTTATATTTAGTAGTTCATTTCCTTGTCTGAGATGATACTGATTCCAAAAACAGGCTTCATGTGTTAGCTTTTTACCTTTTTCTCATGGAGTGCTTGGTGTCACTGACTTCGTTACTGTAGACCTTTCGTGGCAGTGGCATCTTGAGAGCTCATTGTCCTGCAAACACAATACAATTTATATTAAGAAAGAGTTCTTTGTGGAAGTAAGACTGCCAGAATGCTTCATATCTTATGTCCTGTGATCACAATATGAAGATGTCACTCAGAAAAGGAGACTGGGGAGAGACTTACTGAGTACTGGCCACCAGTCGTCTAAAGAACATGCCCCCTTCAGAAGAGTGTTCAAGCTGTGAGGAAAAGGAGACTTGTGACTATAAAGTTAGAAGGCAGTGATGAAAGGGAAGTTGAGGCTGTGCAGTTTTATGAGAGTAATGAAGATGAGCATGCAGGTATGAGATGACTGATTAAATAAAAAAATATTGGAAGTAAAATATATTCAAGAGTATGTCCAGGAAAACATTCCAGTTCTGTGTTCTTTTTCCATAGACAGGTATACAGGGAAAACAGATGAATATACAACCATATACTTCTATATTTAATTTAGAATAATTCAGATCAGAAGGGACCTCAGGAAATTAATCAGGTCCACCCTCTGCTCAAGGCTGGACTAACTTCAATATTAGATCAGGCTGCTCAGGACACTGATTAACAGCTTGCTGTTAATCAGGCTGACACTTTAAAAGTACTCACAACTGAAACACTGGAGATTTATTCTACCTGCCCATAGTAATTTTCCATTTAATAAAGGAGTAGTGTTTTCCTTAAAATAATATGACATTGTTTCATTGCAATTTTTGTTCTAAAAAGCAGATGCCTTCAAGGCAAAGAGAATTTCCAGGCCTCATGGTTGAAAGACAAATGGGATTCCCATGTTCCACCCTATGGCAGCTTTCACTGGACTGTTTGTGGTAGTTAGAAACCTGAGTGGGATGCAGCGGAACATTGGAAATTTGCAGTATAATATTGCAGAAATGTGGGGTCAGATTGTATTAGAACAGTTTCTGTGTTCTCTGTCACTTCTAGATCTACAGAGCAAAACAAATTTGGTGGCTTTGTTTTTTTTGTTTAGTTTTTGTTTTAAAGACTTTTACACCAAATAGGTTTTGGGGCTATATCTTGTTGAAAAGGTATAAATTTTAATGCAAATACAACATATGTGATTTTCTTAAACTCTGTTTGTCAAGGAGAAAACATTCTGGATAGAACTTCCCCTTCTCACTTCCCCCCACTCTACCCATGCAAGAATCCACTTACAGTATGAGTCAAATTTCAATTTTTATTCTAGAATTGTCACTGTGTAATACATTAAAGAGAAAGAAAAGATTCTGAAAGTAGAAAGTTAACAGCACGAAAATGCAATCTATGTTAAAATAGGCTATTGGCCAAAGTACTGATTAAGGCTTATGTATTAATTTAAATCATAGTTAAGGATTCTTACATTTTTAAAAATACATACTTAAGCTGTTGGTTGTTCTTCAGTCTGGTTCAATCTGGTTTTGGTGAGTAGCTTGATCGCTGTCCTTCATATCCTTTGCGACTGGAGCAGTTTAAAACATACTTTCATCTAAGAGATCATTTGTTTAGTTAGAGTCATTAGGAGTATAGTATTTAACTTTGGAAAAATCCAAATTATTAATTATTGAGAAAAGCTACATCTGCCCTGAAGAAGATTCCTTCTCCTAAACAGTCTGCTGCCGGCCTGCAGTTTGTGATTTCTTTATGCTGGGAATCTTGTGACTGGTTAGACTCTGCACCCTCCGTTTCTGCCTGATCTCCCAGTATCTCTAACACTCAATCCACCTTTTATGGTTTAGAACTAGTTACTCTATGAGTTGACTTAGTGTGTATTTGAATAGACATTCTAGCTTTATCTGAAGAAATTAGTGCTCAACCTCAAGAGGTAATCTTATGTTCAATGTCCAGGTGCCATAAAAACCCATCAGTTTTCATCAGTCAAAGTTCAGTTTGCTTTTTTCACACGTCTTTCTGAAAACATCCACCTGTTTTGGATGTTTGTCTGAATCTACCAGGTTTTGTGATTTCTGCCTTTGCACAGAAATACATAAGAGAAAATCTGATTTGTTAAAATAAATTTCTGTCTTTGCATGATGGAGGAGGAGATTGATTTGGGATGTGCTGTATGGAGGGAAGCTGAAATGATGCAAGAGAGAGCAATGGAAAGGCTAATGAGGGATTACAATGAAGTCATGCATGTGAAAGGCATCAGGGAGTAAGCAGGAATCAGGCACGTGACTAGTAAAATATCACAAATGCCTTGAATTTCTCGATCTGAGTTGTTTTGTATTCATAGGAGAGGTAACCCCAGGATTGTCACAGGTGGAATATGCTCTTCGCCGACACAAACTGATGTCATTGATCCAGAAGGAAGCCCATGGCTGGGATGGATTGGACCACACAGTGATTCTGCTATCCAACCCCACATACTACATGAGCAATGACATCCCCTACGTTTTTCACCAGGACACGAACTTCCTGTACCTCTGTGGGTTCCAGGAGCCTGACAGCATCCTGGTGCTGCAGAGCATCCCTGGCAAAGCGCTGCCCTCCCATAAGGCCATGCTTTTTGTGCGCCGGAGAGATCCAAGCCGAGAGTTGTGGGACGGGCCCAGATCAGGCACGGATGGGGCAATTGCTCTCACAGGAGTAGATGAAGCTTACACCATCGAGGACTTCAGGCATTTAGTGGCCAAGCTGAAAGGTAACAAAAAATGGAGGGGGAATGAGATGTGGTTTGCAGGGTCTGAAAGTTGTGGGTTTGAAAGGTGATCTGTAACACCAATTCAAGACTATAATGAACTTGGGGAGGTGCAGGAGGTATGACAGTATGACAAAAACAGAAGTTCTTGTTAGCTTCTTGAGGGTCACCAATGGAAATATAGTTTTGAAAATAATAGTTTTTCCTTCCCTCTGAATTTCTTGTGTACCCATTTGAGTGCCAGTGTGCACATCTGTGAAATATAAGGAACATAAACAAGAGAGCATTGCATACCATGTTGCTGTTTCAGCCATATCTTTTTGCTGACAAAGCCAGAACCAGACAAAGCTTAGGAAACTTGAAGGTATTTTATTTATAATAAACTTGGAAAATGATCCACACAGTGAGGTTGTGAGTCCACTCACCTTTTTTAGCTATATGTTAACTTACTCCTGAAATACAAACATTGATTTCCTTTAGATGTGTTCTTTTGCATCTAACATCACCATGTAGCCTTAATATTTATAACCCAGGGTGAACTTATAATGCATTATAAAATGAAACTGAAGGCTTATGACAATAATAAAAAGGGCAAGTGCTTGGGGGATTAAACAAATAAATAGAATGAATGTTGGAGTCTTAAATACCACCTCAGATTCTCATTATTTTGTTTCAAAAAAGGATAAATTGAAAATAGAATAGTCACGGAAAGGGCAACAAGGATGATGAAAAGTATGGAGTGTGTGTGAAATACATGCTGGACAAACCTGCTCACTTTCAAAAAGAGAAAATGGAGGGTAAGGTATGAGAGATGTATATGGTATGGAAGGTGCAGAGAGGATGAGTAGGAATGGTTAGTTGCTATTTTTCATAATCTGCAAATAAAATTGTCAGATGGCAGGTTTTGACACCTTGTAAGTTTTAAGTTGTAGATCATTCGTAGAAGATATGGAATGTCAAAAGTATAAATGGATTTAAAAGTTCTTAGTTCTGTGGGGGAGAGGTCCGTGAAAAACAGTTAATTAACATTATGAAGATGCAGCCTTGAAATGAAGAAACCAGAAGTGGGGAGGATGTGCTAAGGGAAATACTCTTTCACAAATGCCCAGGGTTTTAGAGACTTTTTGTAAGCAACTGCAAATGGCTGCTGTCACCAAAGAAGGAGGGCCTAGGTGGACCTTAGCTGTGATTCAGCATGACTTTTCTTCTCATTGCCATTTAAAATGCTCCTGTAGAGATAATGTGGGTGCTAACTCTGATGTTCTAAATAAATTTCCACATAGGTAAATATGTTTGTCATCAGTAAGTTCATCTTCTCTGAGTGGCTGAAATAAGCAGTTTTTTCCTGAAGATATTCTGAAGTGTAGTGGATAATGACCCTGATTCCATGGGATGGGAGAAGGTAAATTACCCTACAGCATCGGGCAGGACAGGCTAAAGAGAGAACGATTCAGAACACACACCACTGCAGTGCAATGGCTACTTAGCTTACACAAGTGCAACTTTGATATGCAAACTCTGAATGGATCTGCACAAGATACATATACTCAGTGATGATCTTAAACCCCAGTATTTGCATGGAAATGGGGATTTTTCAAATCCACATGCTGTGCATCGGTACTTTTCCAGATTTTGAAGAGGCTGCTAGTATCCTGTATCAGTGAAAGTGTCTATACGATCTGTAAATGCAGATTCAGAGGAAATTAATTTCTCAAATACAGCAACAGGTCTAGTTTAGGAGGAGTGAGTTTGTTCAGTATGGGGACATTTCTACATTTATTTTCATCTGTGTCAGCTTTTGTTTTGTATTCCAGTTGAGTCAAACGTAGTTTGGTACGACTTGACGAAACCAGTTCATAAAGAGCTGCACTCTGACTACATGCAGCACCTGGCTGAGATAAAAGCTCGGAATAAAAACCACATCCAGGGCATCCGACATCTAGTGGAAAACCTTCGGCTGATCAAATCTCCTGCAGAGATTGAAAGGATGAAGATAGCTGGACGAGTGACAGCAGAGGTAGGAGGTCATGTGCTCTTCAGATGAACCAGTGTATTCCTTTAAAGAAGAAAGGGTAGAGGGTCGTTGATGGGGTTACATGGGTTGGAAGAATAGCTTTGGTCTGTGTTCCAACCATCAGCTGGCCTCAGCTCCCTCCACAAGACAAGGAGAAACGGGAAGACTGCTTGGACAACCAGCTTCTCTCAATTAGTCGAACTCCAATAAAGAAAAGCCAGAAGCAGTTAGATTTCTTTAAAAGCAATATCTATTCGGGAACAGGGATAGCCTCTTCACTCTCTTCTAAACTTCCCCTCTTCTTCCCCACACCATTTTCTTTCCCATTTATCCTGATGTTTTTGAGGAAACAGGATTTTTGTGAACACATTTCCAGTGTATGTCTCTGAATTTCCCCTTGTCCCTCAAATACCTTTTGAACTCATTGACCAACTTTAGACAAATCTGACAGATAACCTCAAATGCAAATAAGTTTTTGTAAATATTATTAAAGTAAATAGCCAAGTAGAAAAGAGAGGCATAGCTTGTCCTTCTCTAAAGGAAAAGCTGCATAGAGCATTCGTTATACACGAGGGAATCCATAGGTGAGACAGCTTGTAGAATGCCAGCCCATGGGATCGGCTTCAATCATCTAATCCTTTTTCAAAAATGAGAGTCAAGCAGTCCTTAAATACAGTTTCACAGGAAACAGAGCTTAATTGGTTCTAGTCTTGATAGCAGTCTGCATTTTCAGCTGTCTCTGGTTCCTGTGTTCTGGGCCAGCTGATTTTAGGCCTTCCTCGAAAGACAGCAGGTAAAAAAAAATGAACTTCTCTGAAGTTCAGGCTCCTTTGCTAACTGAAAGGCCCTTGTTTTTCATAGGCCTTCATAGAGACAATGTTTGCCAGCAAATCCCCAGTGGATGAAGCCTTTCTGTATGCAAAGGTGAGTACTTCATGGCTGGACATGAGATGGAAGGGCTGGATGCTGGTTATCCTTCCAGGAAACTAGAAATGTCAGATCTCTCTATAATTCGTCTCCCACTGTAGCACGTTTCTACTTCACCCAACTCTTATGGTTCCTAGGACACGCACAAAAGTCAGTGTGAGGAATTCTTCAGCTGTACTTCCTGTACCCTTATTGAAGGAACATAGTGGTTGTCTAAGTTTATCTGCTATTGAAGTCTATTTTTACTGTATTTAAATACAAATCCTGCTAAACAATCAGAAATATAATTACTATTTTATTCTATAATACAGTTCAGTTGCACAGAATTTAAGTGTTTATAACATCTACTTGTAAAGCATGCTTCTCCTGACTCCAGCCTCTTACTACATCAAATTACCACAGCTATCTTGAAGCAATGTAGATGCCTCTCAGTTACAAATACAGACTAATTGTCCAGTGCATTTGGTATGGAATTTTGTAAGGAACTGCAGTGAAATGCCTGTTTGAGAAATATCATCAGGATTTGACCCTCTGTTATGACATAGATGGGCCTGTGCTGACATGACACTGAGCAGCATTACCGATTTGTAAAGAAAATTATTTTAATTAAAATGTATTTTACAGATCAATTTTTCACTCCAGATCAGGATCATAAAACCTACTTTACTACATGTAGGCATCCTGGAGTGTTCTGTCCCACGTGGTTTTGGTAATTATAGAAAAGGCATGTTATTAGTATATTGAGGATATAGAGTCTTTATAGAAGTGAGTTTATTCATTTTCATGCTTTCATCAGCTTCATTGCTCAAGAAAGGTAAAGATCTTGAGGCTTACAGTACCTTTATTTTGTTTTTTTTTTTCCCTCAGACATCATGCTTTCAAACTTAATTCAACAGAGTCATGAAAATAAATACTGCTGTAAATACACTGGTACCTTGTAATTTTAAAAGGCAACAGCAAAACACGACTGTTGTCATGCTGACATTTAGAATCTTTGAAAACTCACAAAGTTGTATGGCAACTGAGAGCATTACTCTGTATAAGAGCAAATCTTCACCTGGATTTATGATGACATAATGATGACATAATGATTTATGATGACATAATGACATACTGATGAATTTACTGATGACATAATGAATGTTTGATACAGTATTGAACAGCTTGTACTAGAAAGAGCTACTGTGAGACCTGATGCAGGCTTAAAACACTCTCTTGAAAAGTGGATGGTTCTGTGTTTTTTCCTCCAGTTCTTGGAAAATATTCAAGGCTGCTTTCATTTAGTGAAATTACTTTCGTTTCACTTTGTGTTGTACAAATTAAGAAGGCAGTTGTAGGACATGAATAATAATAGCCCCAGGGTAATTAATCACCTGAATCAGCACTAACAGTCTCCTCCTCTCTGAATTGGTATTCCAGTTTGAATTTGAGTGCCGGGCTCGTGGTGCTGACATCTTGGCCTACCCCCCTGTTGTTGCTGGTGGCAACAGATCAAACACTTTGCACTATGTGAAGAACAATCAGCTCATCAAGGTAAACCATATGCTGACCAGTAGGTTAGAATGCAGTGCTGCAACACGCTGTCCCCATACGTGTCCCTGAGCTGCTCTTTGTTTTGACTGAACAGATCAAAACACTTAAATACTTTTTTTCAAGTAAGCAGGGGAAAGGAATCCTGCCCTAGTTAGCTTTACTGTCAGTGAAAGAGTAACTTCCCTTCATCTAGTCTCTTTCCTCTTTACACTTTCTGCAGTGTTTTCTGAAGTGGAAGGACTTGCAAACAAGCTTGGCAGATAACTGTATTTAGTGAGCACATCTGCTCCCACACCGTGTGCAGCAGTGTGCAGTGCTGGGTGGATTGCTGACCTCACGAAAGAGGGGGACCACTGCAGCAGGCAGAGTGAAGGCACTCGCGAGGTCTTCTGCTGTCACTTGCATTGCTTGGCCTTGCTTTGCAACATAAGGCACAATAGTGCATTCCTGCTCTGGTGATGCTGAAAAGCGTTTTGGACTCCAAGTAGGCCAGCAAAGCAGGGACGGGGAGTCTGGAGGGAAAGGATCAGTGTTAAATATTGAGAGGTAGATTAGATGGCTGTAGGTAAATTAATGTGTCTTGTCTTATTTTGAAGATTCACATTATTGAATTGAACCCTCTCCAGCTTTCCTGACAATACACCTTTAGATTCAGTATTTTTAGGAGCAGTATTCCCCCACTGCTCTACTCACGATTCACTTTTCAGAGGAGCATATTTTTCCTCTCTCTTAATGCAGAATGAAACTTTCCCACTAGCATTGTCTTTTCTTGAAGCTGGCATGCTAGCAGACCTTGAAATGATCCACAGAGACAGACATACAAAAGATATGACAGGCTGCTTTTGGCAGAAAGAAGCCTCCTTTGTTGTGCTGTCATCCAAGGTCAGGCGTGCTCATGTAACTCCAGTTGCTTCTGTTAAAGTTGTTCAGTTAAATGACTGTCACTTTTTTTAAAAAAACTGCTAAGTAGGAGGTTAAACCTGTAAACTTGATTCTTTTCCTTTGTGTGCTACTTCCTATAGACCTTGTTGCCAAATAGGCTAACAAAGTGTCTAATTTGAAAGGTATCTGAAGGCTGATTGTGGCCTCATGTGGACTTTGTTCAGTGCACCACTTAGTGGACTCAGCTTCAGAGAAAGAGGACACATAAGGCACTTACTGGGCAATCAAACCACAGGCTGAATTCCCTTAGCCAGTAAATTGTTACTTAGCTTGTTTAATTGCTTGGATGCAGGTAGGTGCTATAATTTCATATTTTGCTGAAAGAATTGAACCAGCTATTCTGAAAAAGTTAAAAATACATTTAAATGGATAGTTAGTGGCCTGTCTATCCAGTGGCATGGTGAAATCTGCTCACTACTAGTGAGCACATCTACTGTGTGAGTGTTTGTGGCACTTAACTGTATACAATGATAATAGCTAGCACTGGAAGTAGTGCTAGCAGTGAAAATCTGCTGCTTATTTTTTCCCTTAATGTGCTAGAATTGTTGCTTGTCATTCCACATCATGGCTGCTGGCACAGTCACAGATCTGTGGAGTGAATCTCTATAAAAGGCCTTGGATTGCATGAAGTGTAAATCCATAGAAAATTAATCCAAACTTTTTACAGATCTCACTGCTTTGTTTGTTGTTATCCCCTTTAAGGAGGGAAAGCAAGGCAGTGGTTTTGTTCCTGGCCCTTTGTCTTTTTTGTGTGGCTTTTTGGAAGATGTACACTCAGTGATTTAATTGACATGGAATATTTTTGCTGAAGTGAATTAGAGGTTCACATCTCCAAAAGTTTTTTCTTTATCACCAGATGATAGATTCAGAAGTATATCTTAGAGCAGTCAAGGAAGTCCCAGAAGAGAACGGGGAAGATGGTATAAGCTATTCAATAGTGCACTTACAGTAGTGATACGTTGTCAGAGAAGTGATTTTGCTGGGTCCTCCTAAAACTTTAGCTTTTAATGATCCTGGGGGTAACTTAGAAATCTGGTTTTGTTGCAAACCCCTTCTGTCTCGGTCACTAGCAAAGATCTTCAAGTGAAAGGAGTCACTGGTGTAATTTGCTGGAGTAAGCAAGCAGTCTGCGTGTGAATGGAACTGATATCTCAGAGCACAGAATAGTTCAAGGAAAATGTCTTTTTTTAGTGGGCCCAGGGGAACCTCATGAGGTTCAACAACAAGTGCAAGGTCCTGCACTTAGGTCGGGGCAACCCTTGGTATCAATACTGGCTGCTGGATCAAGGGATTGAAAGCAGCCCCGCTGGAAAGGACTTGGGGGTACTGGTAGATGAAAGGCTGGACGTGAGGTGTCAATGTGCCCTCGCAGCCCAGAAGGCCAACTGGATCCTGGGCTGCATCAGAAGAACTGTGACCCTCTATGATTTTGCCCCTCTGCTGTGGTAAGACCCCACTTGAATTACTGTGTCCAGCTCTAAAGCCCTCAGCACAGGAAGGACATGGACCTGTTGGAACGAGTCCAGAGAAGGGCCACAAAAATGATCAGAGGCCTGGAAGACCTGTCCTACGAGAAAAGACTGAGAGAGTTGGGGTTGTTCAGCCTGGAGAAGAGAAGGCTCCGAGGTGACCTCATTGCTGCCTTTCAGTACCTAAAGGGGCCTATGAGAAGAATGGGGACAGGCTTTATACCAGAGCCTGTTGTGATAGGTCGAGGGATGATGGTTTTAAACTGAAGGAGGGTAGATTTAGGTTAGACACAAGGAAGAAATTTTTCATCATGAGGGTGGTAAAACACTGGAACAGGTTGCCCAGAGAGGTGGTGGATTCTCCATCTCTGGAGACATTCAAGACCAGGTTAGATGGGGCCCTGAGCAACCTGGTCTAGTGGGGGATGTCCCTGCCCATGGCAGGGGAGTTGGACTAGATGACCTTTAAAGTCCCTTCCAGCTCAGGTTAGTCTGTGATTCTGTGGTTCTGTGATTTATTCTAAGTGTTTGAAAATCAGTGTATTAAGAGTTCAGGCTGTAGATAAGCATAACAGAGACTGCCTTGGAGAGAAACAATCCAACTGGAATAGCCTATTTATAAACAGTAGCACCTGGGGGGTTCTGCAAGAGGAATTCACATCTCTGCAGCTGCTTTACAAAAATAAATACATAATCTCCTTTCCTGCTCTCAGACAGAAAAATCAATTCAGTTAATAGCTGGACTGACCCATGTGGCATTTTCTCCTGTAACTCCAGGATGGTGAGCTGGTCTTGCTAGATGGTGGATGTGAGTCTTCCTGCTATGTAAGTGACATCACGCGTACTTGGCCCGTCAATGGAAGGTATGCTGCAATAAAGCTGTTTTGAAGAACTTTGGGAAGCGCTTAAATAATTGATGAATTGAGTGTATGTGTGCTTAATCTCTGTGTGAGTAGTTCTAACATGTCCCATTCTGTGGTTCTTCAGAGTAATCAAATTATATAAACTAGTCTTTCAGCATGAGATGCTGTATTCCCCACTGCCTCATTAATTACTGTGTGAATATGTGTGATTACTGCTATTTTCAGCTATTACTTAGCTTGTGTAGCAGCATGCTTAAAGTGCAGAAAGGGCTTTTGTGTGTTCAGCTGTGGCTGACTCTGGTTGTGTGTATGAAAACAGGAGTTTAGTTGACATGTAACATGACTCTGTCAGTTGCTAATTTGCTGGTCTGATGTCTCTGTGGTTTTGCGTTTGATTCCTGTATGTTTTGTCTCAAGTGCATTCTTCTTCCTGCAGTAGCTTTGCCTTGCTTTGCTTTGGGCTTAAACTGAGAAACCCTGCCTCTACCCAGTGTATTGAAGGGCTTGTTGCAGTGATGCCTTGTCTGGCATTTCATAAAAGGATCCAGTTGCTTTCCATTTTGACTTTCCTTGCTCCAACATTGAACTGAATCTGTCTCCAGAATAGATTCTGGGTAGAGGTTTAATTGTGAGAAATGTCATTTGTTCCTTTTCTCAATGGTTTTCAGGTTCACCAAACCCCAAGCAGAACTATACCAGGCTGTCCTGGATATCCAGAAGTCCTGCCTGAGCCTCTGCTCTCCAGGAGTGAGTTTAGAAAATATATACAGCCTCATGCTGAGTCTTATTGGACAGAAACTGAAAGAGTTGGGGATCCTAAAGAGCAGCATCACTGAGAACCACTTCTTCAAGGTACTTGAAGTTTTTTTACTGCAAATTTGAGCAACCTGGTCTAGTGGAAGGTGTCCCTGCCCATGGCAGGGGGGTTGGAACTAGATGATCTTTAAGGTCCCTTCCAACCCAAACCATTCAATCATTCTATGATTCCCCCTACTAGGCCTGACTATTTTCTCATTGGGTTATGCTAGTGGTCCTAGTTTGGCTCATGTGCTTTTGAGGTGTATCTTCTAATTGTGGCCACACACCGTGCTTTAATTCATGTTGTGGACTGATCTCAGCTCAGAACTGGATTTCTCTGAGACAAAGCTGAACTTGGAGATGTGTTCCAACCATTCAGTGCACAATTTGGTCTGAAGTAACCCCCCAGTCTTTTATGCACATACCTCAGCACTTGCTATTTCACTCTACAGATCCATTCCCATTGGTCTATACTAGTTGTTAGTGTCGATGCAGCTTTAGAGTACAGACAGTCTGAAAGGACCTATAGAGGCATTGGCACTAATACAAAATTCAGGGTCCAGGGCTGGCTGCAGGCAGTTAGTCATAGTTTTGTGGTCTGTTTAACATAGTATAAAACTGCAGTGCCACCAAAAGGTGTGCAGCCCATTCTTCTCAGTCCACCTGCTGCCTCTTCTGCACCGTTGTGTCAGTATTGGGATTCACAGAACTACCTGGTGAACAAGACTGGGAAACTGGTATGCCTCAGAGCTGAGCCTGCAGATAAAATAGGATTGGTTTGCAGTTAAAGAAGTTTATCCGGTTCCACTCACTGCACACCTGCATGTTTTCTGATGCCAGTACAAGAAAGATGGCAGAACCAGGTGACAGAACTACCCCTTTGGCAGCAGGACAGGTTTCTGCCAGGTTTAATTGTCCTGCGGTGTCAGCGCAGTAGCAGCACGTGCTCTCACCTGTGAGCAGAGGCTATCGTGCTGGTTCCTCTCAGCAGGCGGCAGCACAGCCAGATGAGACCAGCGTCTGCAGCTCACTCCCCAGCGAATGTGAGGAGCGTGGGGCAGAGGAGGAATTAGCTCTTTGATTCCTGCTGTCAGAGAGCTCCTCTCTCGAGGGAGGGGGATTAGGATGGTGCCGGGGGAGGCGGTGTCTGTGCCCCGTAGAGGTGGATTAAAATCCTGCTGTAGCTGCTGAGTGAAATCGGCACAGCATTCACCCTGTCGTGCGTAGGAGACCTCTTTGCCACATCACGTAGCAGCTCTATCAGCTGCTGACAATTGTCAGGGTCTGCTGATGGGAGCAATGCAGGGCTTGGATGTTTAAGGGATGGAAAGGGTTGGGGCAGCAAAGCTCAGTGAGCTGAAAACTGAAATTTTGCCTGATGTGCTGAGGTGGTGATGAGCTTGGGCTGTTCTTTCCAGTGAAGGGGAAAGGCAGCCTGCAATACGCTGATAACAGGCACCTGGTACCAGTGGGTTTTGAGGGGCATCCAGTTCTAGTAAATGGAAGACAGTCCCTAGTGACCTAATTGTGGCAGTAAGATTCCTAGTTAAGTACATAACTGTTCTGTCTCTTCTCCCCATCTTTTGTATTGGAACAAGAGAATGGGCTGTGTTTAACTGCCTCCGTGACACTTGTTTTGTCTTCTGCTAGGCTGTTCGAAAGTACTGCCCACATCATGTGGGCCATTACTTGGGCATGGATGTTCATGATACCCCAGATATATCCCGATCGCTCCCACTCCAGCCAGGCATGGTGATAACCATTGAACCAGGTAAAAAGCAGTGCAGTTGGTGGTGGACAAAAACATGCAGCGCTGAGGATAATAGTATTGCTTTCAGTAGTTAGTTGGTCCCACGGACCAAAGCATTCAGGTCCTTTCTGGTGAAATTGAAAATGATTACAGTATTAGAAAGTCTTATTTCTCTCCCAAACACAGCCAAGGTAACAAATTGTGTGAATAAACTCTCAGAAAGTGTCTGTGCAGCAGGAAGCAGAGTAGTGTAGACCTCAGACTGTTCAAGTTTGACCCACAGCAGCACAGGTCCATCACAGTGAAGAGAACCAGGGTCAATCCACTTGTACTGTGTTCTCTGTTATGGTGACTACACTACTACCAGTCACTGGTAGTGTAAGTCTCAAGCATTGCAGTCTGCAATTACAGGGATTCACAACTTAGTTTTGCAAATTAGGCATTTCTCGATGAATCTTTCTTTCTGCTTGTCACTGGATTTGGAGCTGTCAGCTGGAAACTGATTTTTAATGCTCGGCTCTTCTCTCTCTCTATTCAGAACATTTTAAAAATTATCATTGTGAACATAGCGTTGAAAGCAAGAAGTGCAGAAAAGCCAGCTGTAATTGTGGAAGTTTGTATTAACATGCTAATGTCTGTAGGCACTGAGGGACACTTTCCTTTCTTAGCCCACCAACTGCCGTGAGTGAGGGGAAAGAACAGCTTTCTTTATTAAAATTTTTCAGGATCAGACTCGTGTGGCTGAAAAATCCAGCCCTGCTCTCATGGTGTGGTAAGGGTAAGGTGTTCTGGAAAGTGTTGTATGTTTTTAAATCCCTTCCTTCTTTCAGGCATTTATATCCCTGAGGATGATGTTAGTGCCCCGGAGAGGTTTCGTGGCATTGGTGTGCGTATTGAGGATGATGTTGTGATAACAGAAGATGCACCTCTCATCTTGTCTGCCGACTGTCCTAAGGAGATCTACCACATCGAGCAGATCTGTGGCCGCAGCTCATGATGCCTCTTCTCTGCCTCTTGCATCCTCCCTGGGAGACACAGCCCTCCAGAGAGGCAGATCCCTATAGCTCACTGTAGTTGTCAAGTGATGGAGGGTGTGGACAGTTGGGCTGGGAAGTGAAATGCAAAAAGTGTGGGTACTGAGGGATGAAAAAGCAAAGCAACCTTTTCTGTGTGCATTTTCCTTCTGATTTGATTAGTGCCGATGTTGAGCTGTTGTAGGACATGGGGATGGATTCATCCCTCTGCTGTGTGGATTCATCTGTTCTGATGCCCTTGGAAAGATGATTTTTGTCACTGCCACCAGCAGGACTTCTGCCTGGTCCCTCTCCAGATGCATAGGTGCAACTGCTGAGACGAAGGGCCCTGTTTTTTCCCCTTTAGCAGTAGATTCACAGAAGTAAGATTTTAAAAATGAAGCTTGGATAAATCCTGTTTTGGGAGAATAAAGCATGTCAGACAGCTTTGATTTTTATAGAGCCCTGGAAGGAGCTGTTTTGGTAGTCATAAAGATGTGTTTTGTTTGGAGGTAGTTTCATCTGAAGCCTGTGAAGAACATTTTTAGTATTTTAAGGATTGAATGTGTTTGGGCCTTGTTCAGGCATATGCAAAATAGGCCAACAGCAGGGAAGAACATCTTATCTTGTCTTTCAGCTTATTGGAGTGTGTGGTAATTTCAGAAAGGACAGATAGGGCTCAGGAGATTGGGTATACCCATTCTTGCTATCTTCCACATTCCCTTCTTGTTGTCCCAAATGTCCATTCCAGTCTCCTGTTCTGAGCCCACCTGTACCCTGGGTAACAGGGCCGTGTTGGCTGCGCTGGACTCCACTGGTGAACTGCTGGTTGTCGCCTAGATGTGAGGTGTCCGATTCTGGGACAGTCACAGCACCTTTCTGGTTTGTGTTGTAAGTGTCAGCAACTTCAGCAGTGCATTTTTGAAGAGTCTGCTATATGAAGAGTCTCGAGTCTTTATATGGCTTTTACACAGAATTTAAAGTAATTCTCTTTTCAAAACACTGAGGACATGATCACAGCTGCCTTTTGGGTTTTGCCAAGTGCAGTCAGTAACTGATGCTCTGTGATAATATTTTTGAAACAGCTGCAAATGTGATTAGCAGCTAAGATGGATGAGGAGTAAAGAGAAGAGTTGTCTTCTCTCAACATCAGCCTTCTACCCAGGCCACCTACTAGAGGTAAACATGGCATCAGTGTATTTACTGAAAATATGTTGACAATCAGCTGTTTAACATGTCTGAACAATGCCTTTCATCAGTGCATCTCCTGTTATTTATGTTTGCTGTTGCATCACATCATCTTACTTCGTTGCTGATGGTAGCTTTCAGTGGTTTTCATCTGTTATTCTCAATTTTCTTTTTTTCTTTCTCTTCTCATCCTATATTGTCTATTTTTGACCCACTATAACAACACTGCTTCCTAATCCATTTTTCTTTCTAATCAATGTCACTGCCTCTTCCTCGGTTTGCCATAATTCCCCACAGTGAAGGTAGTCAGAAGCACATGGGGAAGGTTGTCAGGGTTCCTGAGTTTGACCTCTGGCTCAGTTGCTGTGCGTCCATAGTGAAATTGGCTTTTTTTTCCCTCTTTTGTTTTTTCTTTTTTTTTTTCTGTCCTGTGTTTTGTTTCGTTCAGTGGAGGCCAAATGTGTCTTGCATCTCTCCCTGCTTTTAGTGGGAGCTGGGTGCATGCACTGGGGTTTGAATTTGGTACTTGAAAGGCAGCCAAGACATGCCATAATTTTATTTTTTAAACATGACAAAAGAGTAAATGCTTTTACAGAATTTAGTGTATCAAGTTTCACCTACTTAAGATAATCTGCTAATCTTTGATGAAATCCTTTGTTAGATATTCATGCATTACAGTGATACCTAGTGTACATTGTTAGAAGGAAGGCTTGTTAAGTGTGAACACAGAACTAATGAGTACTTTTGGTGTTGTTCTGATCTGTAACACGTTGTTCCAATTACATCTGTTAGAACCATGTCAACTGAGACAAATCTTGGATTTTGGAACTGTGTAAGTAGCTTAAAATAACACTGACCTGAGAGCTACATATGTGTGCTAATCTGCACATCTGCCTGTGTACCTAACAAGAGTTAATAATTGTACTTACTGTATAGAAGCCTTTGAAATACATATAAAAAAGTTATTTTTAAAATAAACTTGTAGAAAGTCATTTCTTGGGCCGTCAAGTTGTATGGCTGTTAAACAGATACAAGCACCTCCATAAAGAGCTTTATTTTTCAGGGACATTTATAAATTATCTGTAACCTATCTTGATCTTGAAATAACATTGTCAAATGTATGTACACCCTAATTCCTACTCCTCTCAGGAATATCCTGCAACTTGCAAACACCAATAGATCTTAGGAGTGTTGCGGATGAGTGTTTCTGTCAGTAAAGAAGTGTTTGTGTCTCTGCTGAGTGGGGAGTAATGGATCTGCTAGGGCTGCTGTGCTCCACCATGTGAAGTGTGTCTGATTTACGCTGTGCATTGCTCCATATTCTGTAATTCTTCACAGTGTTCAGCCATTTCTTTAGCATAAACTATCATTAATGTTTTGAATCTGTTGTTCCATGTAAAGAAGAGTGCATTTTGCAGAGTATTAAATTTGAGTCTCATCAACCTAAATTTTTGAGGGCTCTTTCTTACTTGTTGCAAACATGGATAATCAGAGTATCATCTGGGACCTACACACATGTTGCAGTGTCCCTTGAATACAACGAAATCCGTAAATGACCTTTGTCAAGAATCACAGAAGCACAGAATCGGTAAGGTTGGAAGGGACCACAGTGGGACATCTGGTCCAACCTCCCTGCCCATTCAGGGTCATCCTAGAGCACGTGGCACAGGACTGCATCCATACGGTTCTTGAATATCTCCAGTGAGGGAGACTCCACAGCCTCTCTGGGCACCCTGTTCCAGCGTGCGGGAACTCGCACAGTAAAGGAATTCTCCCTCATGCTCAGGTGGAACTTCTTGTGCATCGGTTTCTGACCATTGCTTCTTGTTCTATTTGTTGGCACCACCAAAAAGAACCTGACTTCATCTTCTTGACATCCATCCTTTAGGTATTTATACACATTAATAAAGTCCCCTCTCAGTTGCTGATTCTTGAGGCTGAACAGGCCCAGTTCCTTCAGCCTTTCTTCATAAGAGAGATTCTCCAGACCCTTGACCAACTTAGTGGCTCTCTTAGAAACTCTCATAGAAACTCTAAATCAGAGTCTCTTCTTCAGCTGCACATACCTGTGGCATCCCTCCCAAAAGAAGGCAGAGGTGCTAAATGCCTTCTTTGCCTCTGTCTTTACTCCTGAAGGCTTTCCCCAGGAGCCCCTGATCCCTATAGCACCAGAAGAAGTCAGGATAAAGGAGGAGTTTGCCTTGGTAGATGAGGATTGGGTTAGGGATCAGTTGAGCAATCTGGACATCCATAAATCAATGGGTCCGGATGGAATGTACCCAAGGGTGCTGAGGGAGCTGGCAGAGGTCATTGCTAGGCCACTCTCCATCATCTTCGGTAAGTCATGGGCAACAGGAGAGGTGCCTGAGGACTGGAGGATAGCAAATGTCACTCCAGTCTACAAGAAGGGCAAGAAGGAGGACCCGGGTAACTATAGACCGGTCAGCCTCACCTCCGTCCCTGGAAAGGTGATGGAACAACTTGTTCTTGGCACTATCTCTAGGCATATCAAGGATGAGGGGGTCATTAAGAGCAGTCAACATGGCTTTACCAAGGGTAAGTCATGTTTGACCAACCTTATCGCCTTCTATGAGGAAATAACTAGGTGGATAGATGATGGTAGAGCGGTAGATGTGGTTTATCTCGATTTCAGTAAAGCATTTGACACTGTCTCCCACAGCATCCTCGTAGAT
>VZRW01012029.1:201992-218205 GCA_013398125.1 Aegotheles bennettii
CTGAGGGGTGACCTCATCCATGTTTACAAATATGTAAAGGGTGAGGGTCAGGACGATGGAGCAAAGCTTTTTTCAGTGATGACCAATGATAGGACAAGGGGCAATGGTTGCAAACTGGAGCACAGGAGGTTCCGTGTGAATATCAGGAAGAACTTCTTTACTGTGAGAGTGACAGAGCACTGGAACAGGCTGCCCAGAGAGGTTGTGGAGTCTCCTTCCCTGGAGACATTCAAAACCCGCCTGGATGCGTTCCTGTGTGATGTACTCTAGGTGACCCTGCTCTGGCAGGGGGGTTGGACTAGATGATCTTTCGAGGTCCCTTCCAACCCCTAGGATTCTGTGATTCTGTGATTCTGTGAAGGGCCTGTCTCATACTGTCAGATTTATGGTCTGTCTCTGCCACAGAAGAGATTCCTCACTCCAGCCACTTGGGTGCAGAAGCAGCTCTCAGTGGCAGTGCAAGTTGCCAGTTGCTGGATGAGGGCACTGGTGGGATTACTGGAAGTGAAGCTGAGGTATATATGCAAGTTCACTTGGGGACAGATTTTATTGCAACTGTGGCACAGGTCTTAACGGTATGAGAGTACGAGAGAAAATGAAAGCCAGCCATCCCCATGAAGAATCTGCTTTGCTTTTAGAGGAAGCCCAGGAGGCTTTTCTTGGCTTTCATCTTCTACCATGGGCCTGCTTTCCCTTGCAGAGAACTAGTTAGTAGTAAAGCCCTGTTGTTAAAGTACAGTCTGAGCAGAGGTGCTAATTTGCAGATACATTCTATTATCAAAGTGGAAAGAAAATTGTCATTTAACACAATTTGGCATTTTATCTTTGTTATCTGCGAAAAGTACAGTATGTCTTTATGAAAATTGCATTAATTGCTTTGCAAAAGAACGTGATGGTGTAGGAAGAAGCAAACTGAAGGACCGTGTAAAAGAGAATGGAGATGGAGGTTTTTGGGAATGTGCAATGCAATAGAGAAGATTCGGAAGAGTGCGATTTGGAGCCATGGGGATGTGTGCAGGTGGATGTGAGGGCAAGGAGAGAACAACAGGGCATAAAATAGCTATTCATTATGTTGTCAGAGTGGTGCAATAGCTCCAGGAAACTAGTTATGCTAACCAGGAGACCCTGATTGATTTGTCTTGCTCAGGAGGGGGAACAAAGGAGTCAGAGTGTATTGATGAACTCGGTCTTAACAGTTAGTTTAATTATTTCTTTTAAAAATCAATAGAATTATCATATGAGCAAGTTTTCTGCAGTTTCATGTTATTGATCATGTGTCATATTTTAAATAATGTGAAGGGGAAAAGTACGTTTCTAGGCAAAGTCTTCATTACGATGGGGGGAGCAAGGCTGAGGTTACATGCTCTTACGCTATCCAAATTACTGCCCTGCAAATTTAGTAATTACTCCCAGGAGAATTACCATAAAGCAGAAAGAGTTAGGGTTAAACTTAGAAAAAAAGATCTATATGAAATAAATGAGAAAAATGCTTTAATTATGATGAGATGCTTAATACTTAGTGTAACTGGATAATGAAACTCTGCACTGCAATAAATTGACATTTTTAAAATTTATTTTAAATTGAGTTGTCCAGAAGCCTATATAGGCATCTCTGCATTAGTATGCTGATGTAAACTGCATTTAAGTTTATAATTTTCTGAGAACATTACAGCATCTCTGTTAAATGTGCTCCGAACATGCATGCTCAGCCTCCACTTGATTAAAAATCATTGTCTGAACACGCTAACAACGCTGGCTCTAGGAGTGCATCTAATTTATAAAACTCATTGTATTTCAGAGATGTAACAATAAGTCACATGTTAAAGCAGAATTTACGATTGAAAATGCATAGTGAGGCACGGTGGGCTTGATTATGCTCAATTTCTCCTCTCAGCTCCTCTCACCTACTTGGAGTTTGTCTTGCTGTCTTAACTGGCTGCCAGCTCTGAGCCCTCCTCACCAGCAGCAAGCAGAACAATGAACCGTGTTCTGGGACAAGTTATGCCTCAGCCCACCCGGTTATTTCTCTGAAGCACCACCCAATATTTGGCTAACCAAACCCAGACTCTTCAGAAGATGGGCAGAAAGAAACAAGGAAGAATTACCATGTCCTCCATGCATGTTACCTTCTCGTGCTGACTCATACCACGTATGCCTTTTTAACTCAGAGTTACCCATTAACGATGGCAAAGAAAAAAATAATTCCTGCCTGGATAAGCCTGATGACCAGATCTTTGAGCATGAAAAAGTTAGCAAGAAAACTAGTTGTAGATTCAGGAGTGAGAATGGCTACTGTAGGGTTCAATATGTTCCTTCCCCTTGGTTGCTGCGGAAATAAGTGGCACTGCAGGAGGGATGTGCAGTCTCGGTTTGGGAGCTTCTTTGGAATGCTGGTCTTAGACATGCTGTGACGGGCCAGAACTGACAGTGGTTGATGCTCCTTGTTGGTTTTCTCCAGACCACGAAAAGCTGTGGCTTCTTAAAGGAATCTCTTTTTTTCATTATTCGGGCAGGAATATCATGGTAGCAGAAGGTGCGAACACTCAGCCTGTGGTTTAGTGATCAACTAGAAGCTGGCAGTCCAGCAAAAACTGATTGAACTGCAATTCTTTCCAGGAAAATATGCTCACTGTGGGTTTTTGCCAGTAAATTTGGCCAATATGAACAACACTGTATGAGGGGAAAGAGGCTCAGCTTCTTTTTATTCCTGGATGGAATCAGACTTCTGTCTGTGCTCACTTCTGAGAGATTAATGCAAAACAGGATTGGTCACTGATCCAAGTTAAGATTAAGCAGTCTGATTCTTGTATCAGGAAATAGCAGATGTCAGGTAACTTCTTATCAGGTGAATCTTTCACTTGGAAAGGTAGTGCTTTAAGTTTGCAGGTAATATACTTTGGTTTTCTAATCTAATGTGCATCCAGAGGACAACACATAACATCGGTTTTGCCTATGGGAGCTGCAAGCAATACCTCTGTATTTAAGTGTTGCATCTTGGGTTTGGGTATGTTAGCCACCACTGTGGTCATTCAGAGAAAGTGCAGCTGTTAATTGCACAGAAGGTGTGTGGGTTTAAGCTTTCTCAGTGCAGGTCTCTTACCAGGCTGCAAAATCAGGCAACTGATACTGCCTAGGAACAGCCTTTCTTGCCTCCTTTTGGCAGACCGATCATTTCTATTTACTGGCCTCTGTGAAGTTTGTCATTTGTACTGGCATTTCTGTGCTGTTGTCCTAATGTGCCATCAAGAACCCATTTTGATCTAGTAACCACTTAACATTTTTAACATTCCTTCTTGGATAGGCAGGGTTTGATATGGCATCAGGGATTAGGAGAGTTCCCATCACGGGACTGAAACTGTTGTGGAGCCGGGTCTGGCTGACTCCTCACACACTGCGCATCTGCTCCTTCAGACCAGTTGCATGTGTCTTCTCATTCTCAGAGGGGCAGAGAGACATGGCCCTACTGATGGCTCAGTAATCCCCAGTCTTCACATCCCTATGGAGCTGCCCCTATCACTGAGGCCTTAAATCTCTGACTGTCCTAACCGTTCCTCCTTCGGACTTGTCGAGTCTGCAGCCGAACGAGCTGTAGCCTCTGGTGTGCTCATTGCACTGACCTGCCACTTGTCAGATCCCATAAGGTACCACTGAAGTTCCTGTGATGCATTGCAGGTATTTGGTATATATATTGCTTTCTGATTTATGCTTTATCCCGTTCTTTTTTCCAGGAGATGAGCTTAACAGCTACATGGGTGTTACTGTGGTGACTGTAACCAGGCAAAAACATACAGTTCATGTTGAGATAGTTCTACATCTGCGGACTTGGATATGGACTTGGATTAAGAGATTTTTAAAGGCACGCTGGTTTTTGCCCTTCCCTGCAGAACAGAGAGGGGTTTCTAATGCATTTTCAGTTACACAGTGGAAAGTGGAAATGCATGATTTGTCTTCAAAAGCACATATGTGTTAGTAAATATATACAAACACGTGCATATTATGCAAACAAATCTTGTGACTTCTAGCTAGCTAGAGATTTAGAAGAGATTTTCTCCAAGAATAATTAAGACTGTTTATATATTGGACTCACCATTTCTTTACCCTTTATTTGGATTTCTTGTTAAATTTAATTTTACTTTGAAATGTCCAGGGTTTATAATTCTGGGGTTCGAATAATTGCATTATCTCTGTAATATATCTTACTGTAAATCACTGCCATGCAGCCTTAACATTGCCTCCATCTTCAAGGTTTTTTTCAGTTTTATAATGTAATTTCTCTGCAGTATGAGGCTTTTGAGAAGGCAGCATTCTGTGATTCTCACCTGAGGAGCACCTTTCCAAAAAAAAAGGTGACAATGTGCTATCTGGAAGATGGGATTATTACTCCTGAAATTCAGACCTGTAAACTATGTGAGTTTTGAACCCAAATGTATCATTCTAACTTCGTTTCTTAGAGAAATAAAATAGAACAAGTGGAGCAATTAATTAAAAGGATTGTAGTGCAAACCTAAATTCCTAATATACTGATAACTGCAAATTAATCTCAGCAATTAGATATGAGAGCTATTTTCCTCCAGTGTGCAACTCTTTCTGAAATTTTAGTGAATATTAATAATAAATTAGAATATTGATAAGCTGTTTCTCTATGCTCATTTAAGACAAGAAATTCACGAAATGCTGCGTTTCTGAAGGACTCCTTTTTTAATGAGTCACAAGCTAATAGAAGACTGAGCTGAAAATCCTCTAGAATATTGCCTATCTTCTGTTAATAGTCACTGAATGAAAGGCTAGGAGGCTCCCTTTGATCAAGTAGTTTGAGTACCTGCCTATTACAGCCATTGCATTTTACCTCCTCAGTTTATTGCTGAACCTGGTAGCTCATGTGTGACAGCAGCAGATACCTCAGTAGGGCATCAAGCCGTGATCTGAAGGCTGGGAGAGGATGAGGTGGAGAATTGGTTCTTCCAGTTGTTTGCTCCAGCTGTTAACTACTCCATCATTAAAAATCTAGGCACCTTTTCCTTTTTTTTTTTTGCCCACCTCCCATTCCTCCCAGAAGGCATTATGGGGAGGATAAGGAGCAATTTTATATGTTTAATGAAGAGCTTGGATACCTGGTCTGGGTTCAGTTTAACCTTGACAGTGGAACTGTGACTGTACTTCTATAAAAATGCCTGCAACTCTGAATTGCATGTCCTCCTTCAGTCACATTTCTCAGAGTCCCCAGAGCTGCACAATGGGGCTGTTCACAGTTTAGTGAGGAAAGCAAACCCAGAAGCAAAAAGAATGAGAGAGGACAGGAGGAAAATAAGCAATGAAGATACATATATTTTGCATGTCTCTCCTCTGACAGAAAAGATCTTGGATACATACACGCACACAAAAGAAAATCAAGTCTTTCAGTAAATAGTGCTATCTCCTTTTTATTCTTTTTCCCCTAGTACTTAACATAATCTTTGTGTGTTTAAAAAATTAAGTGTAAAGTTGCAAGAGGGGCTGCAAAGTGGCTACTCTGTACCTGGATCCACACTACACTGGACCCTGCCCCTCTTTTGCCATCATATTTGCTCCAATAAAGTAAACAATTGTGCAGGACACAAGCATAGTCCAGATGTAATCTATGTCTCCAGACCACACATGCCCACACAAAGTGAAAGAAGAAATCCATATCCTAAAGAGTGAAAACAAAGGAGAGAACTGAGTAAGCCTGTGAATTTATGTTGCCTGTTAGGTTACATTAGGTGTTTCAGAAAATGCCCATCCTTTAAACTGTGTTCTGTTACGCTTGATCACTTTAACCTCCTCAACAGCAAAGGTCTTCCCTTGAAATTGTTAATGTCTGCCTGTTTTTCTTCCTTCACATTTGAAATCTAACAGGCACGATACAAATTTCATGTGCTTTCATCTTTTTTTCCATCCCATTTGGCAAACTTGTGTTGATCCAGCTATAACATATCTAACAGGTAACAAACATGCTGTGGCAAGAGATGTTTCCATCCTGCTACCTGATGTTTTCAGAACGTTTCCATTGGAAAGCTTGCTCACACTGGGAGATATGAATGCCACTGAGTGTAGTTAAAAGGAGGGGTGACCTTTTACAGGGTCCGTAACCTGTGTTTGCCTTGTATCTTCTTGTGAAAACAGACTTGAAATATTTGACCCTTGACTGCTTTCCAACAGTTTTCTGTGCATTATAGTAAATAAATAAAAAATTGTTGCCTCTTTTTCACACTCCTTCCCTGACCATTCAGAGAATGAAACGGCCTCACTCTAAAGGAGTGTATTGGCTATGACTCTAGAGTAGAGGACATTTCTGTTCACAGCCAATCTAAAGTCTTCAGACTACCATGAGCAGTCCACTGCATAACCGTAATGTTTAGAGGATAGAAAAGCAATTGTACTACTTGTGTTTGGGTTCCCTGAACTTAAACTCAGAGGGAGTTTGTACCAGGTGGGACAGAGGACTTGCTTTCATCTCAGAGAAACATATCCTTGAAAATTATATGTACACTTTGGTGACATACGACTGGGAATCAGGAACAGAGAACAAATTTTAACCTTACAAATTCGTATACATCTGTATACATTTGTATACATTCCTAGTCCTGGAAAGAGTTGTTTGTTTTGTTTTAATATAGTTTTGGATTTGCAGGGGGATGGTTTGTACAGAGTTCCCTGGTGTTAGTTACATTAGCATTTTATAGGCTGTTCATGTAAACTCCTGAGCTTTCACGGCTCTCAGTATCAGTTTTTTAATATAACAGTTCATGCTGGCTTTTATTGCTGTTTAATATAGGTTTGGTTTTTACGTGGCTTCTCAACTGCAAGGAATATGGCCCACACTTGTTTGAAACTTTTGTTGTCTCTGTAAACCTGCTACTGATGTCCTTTTTTCTTGCACACTGTAACACTCTTTAAGAGCTGAGCTTGCCTGCATTTGTCATTCAGATCAATTACTCCACATAGCAAACCCAGATCTCAGGTGGGATTTCAGGTGGGAACCCAGAACTTTTAGATGGTAACTGGAAGCCTCTCCTACCTTTGTACCATATTTCGGTTGTTCCACAGATATAGAAATCTATAGCTGAATTGTCTAAATAAATCATTCTTATCAAATAATGCCTCTTTAGTGAAAGGACACATGCAAATAATTCCCAACCAAAAGTTAGTTATTGGCTTTTAAGCTCCTGTGTTTTTTGAAGTAATCCCAATATCACTGTTCTCTTGGGCATCTGAAATTGTTTAGAGCAACATGTGGTTTCTTACCCTTCTATAAGAAAAAGGCAATTTCTAAATAGGGTGATGAAAAATGCTATTTAAATAAAAGTGTATTTTATTTTGGATATTCATGTTTATAACAGCAACTTTCCTCAACTAAGAGAGAATTTTCTACCTAAAAAGATATTTCTTAGTGGTTATTCTAGATAAATTTGTATGGACTATTCAGATAGTTTTTAAAAAACTCTGTATAAGATACTGAAAGCAGCAAAGCTTATGTTTTTACAAGTCTTATGAAAAAAGGATGTTCTTTCTTGTGCATTAATATGTTTCATCAGAATTCCTGGGAAGCTGTCCAGCTATACATAGTAAATATTTCACATACCAATAAAGTGATTCCTCAGCAATTCAACCAGTCAACACAAATGAGATTTAATATATGGTGAATATCTGCACCTGATAAACAGAGAAATTGGTTCCTGGCGTAAGTGATCCTTTCATGCAGTTGTTTATCTAATGTTTTAAAAAGGTTCTATCTTTCCAGATTATAATCTTTCAAAGATCTTAATTTCAAAAACATATTGAACACAGTGAACTTCCATATTGAAGAGGGAATACATGTGATTTTGAACTGAAATACATATACGAAGGGCTAAGATCAACACTGTCAAGGGAAGGCATAAAATGTGCCTATTACTGAATTAGGCATTTGTTTTGTGTATCTAATGATAAAATCAATATGCGGCTCCATCAGAGGAGAGATCCATCAGCCTCTATCTTGCTAGCATTCAATCAAGAGATTGAATTTGCAAGCTTCGAGAGGAAGAAATGTTTCTCCATCTTTTGACAATCCATATTACACTAATTCGGACAGCTTTTACACAGAGCTGCACCAGTTTACTCAAGCGTTGCTTTCAATATCATTTCATTAAATCAGTGCAAAAGGTTGTGTTGACCTTTTAAATATATATTTAAATCTGATCAGTAGAGCTTAAATCGATTATGAACTGATTTTAAGCCAACTCTTAAGGCAAATAAGTGTGTCCACACGGGGTTCCTCAGCTGTTCAATGAATTGATGTGAAATCCAATTTAAATTAAGCTGCTGCAAACAAACCACTGTTGTGTTGTATGCAAGTCCCAAATGTGCCTTCCAAGTTCTTTGAGAACTTTCTTTTTAACTTAAACAGAGAACCCGAGGGAGAAACAGTTAATGGAGAGAAATCTGTTCATCCCCGTCAGGAAAGGAGGGGTGACTGCAAACCTCGCTAAGAAGTTTCCAAACAAACATCCATCCAATGCTCAGCTGAAAGTTGCATTTGCAGACCTGTTCACTGTCAAATGATGGATGTTTTTTACTCTTTTCTCTTGGAAACTGTAACTGCAGAGGACAAGGCAGGTGGCATCAGGAATACCACCACTTACCAGACTCCAGTAGGAGGAGGCCTCCTCCTTATCCCACAGGCTAAAAAGTGAGTTTAAAGGAAATCCCCTCTAGTTCATATTTGCTAGGGATTGGGACATCTGCAGTTTCCAACCTTTAGCTTGCCTTCACAGCCGTTCTGGTGTTTTCACAGAGTAGATTATCCCTCTCTCCTGACACCTCACCAAAGACCTTTGCAGGACTGCAAGGGAGCCCCTTGATCTTCACAAACTGTAAATCCACAGGGGAATTTCAGAGATCTTGCTCTTGCAGCAAAGAAATGGGAGATGCGAAACGAACTGCACTCCATATTGATTCGTAATGCAAATAAGATGGAATGAAATGGGTGTTTGTAGAAAGGAAAGATTACCTGATAATTTCTATGCACTAACAAACCTATAACCTGGGTTTTAATGATTGAGTTTAAAAATACAGTGGAATACAAACATACAATTATAGAATCATACAATAAAACACGCTGTGAGAGAAAGCAGGGGTGAAAGGAGTAAACAGAAGGAAATAGTAAGGTAAATTGAGGGAAAATTGGTTTGGCATAAGCAAATACCTTAATTATTAATCAGATAACATGGGAATGCAAGTTACACTCATGAGCTTCTGGGGCCTATTGGTCCCCCAGCCTCCCACACCACACTCTTACTCAGATAAATTGCCATCTGCTCCATTTTCTCCTGTCCTAGAACAGAGGAAAGAGAAAGTGAACAGTTTTCATTATAATCTAAAAAAATAATGAATTAATTGACAGTTTTGCTGTATGAAAGACAAGTTATAAGGGCTCTTCCCCAGCTTCAGGCCCCTTTCTAACCAAAGAAAGACTACTGTTGGATGGGCATTTGCAGAAGCTATATTTGCCAGTCCAAAACTCTGCAGGAGAAATGTATCTAAAGGTAGGTACTTTGTCACTCGTATGAACAAAACAAAGTAAGGGGATGGAGCATTGTTTTTGTCTCCTCCAGGGAATGGAAAGGGTCTGGTAACTGCTAATGGTTTGTATGTGTGTGGTATTGTCAGATCTCTGGCCTCTTTCTTCTTCCAGCTTTCCTGGTTCCTCAAATTTATTTATAATATTCCCATTCAGACCTGTGCAACCAGTTGTCTTGAATGATTGCAGACTCACAGAAGAGGGTTATGGGATGTAAGTGAATGTGAACATAAGGATCTTCCATTTTAAACTCATGAGTATTTCTATATATTGAGGTAAAGAAGCTAACTCCTTGATAGTTGTAGTAAACTCTCACCCGATGGAGAACTTCCTATGTGTCTTGTTAAAACCTCCCTGAAGCTGTTGCATCTTGTCCTGTTTTTTTTTTTTTTTTTAAAGCTTGCAGATGGGTGGGAGCATATTCCTGGTGCTGCTTTCCTCTGCTGCTGCTCTTTCCCCTTCCTCCTAGCACAAATAAGAATCAATGTATCCTTAAACTGAGGAAAGAAATATGAATCATAAACTCTGTATATTGTCTTTATCTAGGGGTTCACAAGAGCGAGCAGTTAAATGCCAGAAATACTTGAAAACCTGCTTTCTGAGAACTGTCTGCATTAGGTACCACAATTTTTTATTCCTGCTCATGCTGGTACAGGAGTCAAGTGACTGCCTCCCTTGCTCTTGGCTTCTCTTGTAATATCCATAAAGTTTTTTCAGCTAATTGTAGTGTCTGTGGGCCACCTAATTTGTTTTTACTGTTCTTTTGTGTCTTGCCAAGATGAAGTGGTATAAAATTAGTTCTTTCTTTTTTCCCAAAAAATCACATTTGAGCTCCACCTCCTCTCTTCTCCGCCCTCAAAAAACCCGCAAACCTTTCATTTGGATTTTTACAATTTTCAACTGCCAAGTGGTACCTTTGCCATGACTCTGCTGGGCAGGGGCTTCAACAAAATGCTTTTACTGACAGCAGCATCTCTACTGTTGTGACAAAGATGGATGGCAAAGGCTAATGAAGTTTGTCTTGTTGAGCAGGGCATGCAGTTAGGAACTTGATTTAGTTAGATCTTTGCAGGAATTTTGGGATACCGTATTTTTATGAAAAAGGACACAGAATTAATAGGGAAAGACAAATGCAAAGCTGTAGCTCGATGGTTCTCGCCTCCTTTCAAACTGAATGAAAACTGTAGACTCGGTGGAGGTAGCTTCCAGATGTCCCTTTGTTGATAGTGTTTTTTTCTGATTTCAGTGCTTATTCCCTCTTTCTGACTCTCTCCCCACATTCAAGACTGTCAGGGAGAAGTTGTAGATAAGAATATCTGTAAGCAGTGTTTTAGTGTCTCCCACACAGCAGTCTGGAACTGCCTCTCCTCGTGTTACTGAAGGTTCATGGATTTCCCAAATCAGTAGGAGTTCATTGATTTATATATGCAGTCAAGCTTGTGTTACTACTTTGGTTATTCTCATGGGTTTTTTCCTGGCTACTGTTAATTAGCCTGGCAGATCTTCCAATGTTGTTTACAGGCAGTAGTAGATGAATATAACTCCTTGTATTGAGCTATCATAACATTCTCTTTTTTTTTTTTTTTTTGCATCCTCCTTGAAAGGATAAAAGGCATTTTGAAAACTCTTGTCTGAGCAACGAAGGAGATCCAGACTGTGACCTGGTACTCACATGATGCCTCTGGTGTGGTTAATGGTGCTGCCTCCTGCACTTGGACTACCCCACAGCCTCTTGTAACCTCATGCCGTTCTTCTGGGATGTTCAGGTTAAAATCAACCACTCCCCTGTTACTTTTTTTCATGCTGACATCTGAAAGATTATCCTTGAGAATCTCAGCCTCTGTCTCTGACATCTCTTCAGTATCCCAGCTCAGATTAAAGCAGGAATCTCTACCTCTCAAGTCCCTGTGCATATTTTATCTCGGTTGCTGTAGGCAGTCTCACACCTCCCACCACTTCTTCAGTTTTGTGAATGAAAGGGGCTGCAGCTGATCTAGAGGTATAGTGACTCTTGGACCTAGCTCTTGTCTCTCGCGGCTATGGGGGGCATGGAGAGCCCTGACTCCCCTGTGGACCTCCGCGCAGGCTGCGAGCCTGGCTGCGGAACATGTCCTCTCCTCCGAGCAGAAGCAGCTGGGATGCTGGTTTCTCTCGGGAGGTGGCAGCACAGCCAGACGAGAGCAGCATCTGCAGCTCGGCGCCCAGAACTGCAAAGGGGTGGCAGGGAGGAGGTGGGGTCGGTGTTGGATACCTTCTGAGGTGGAGCTCCTTGGTGGAGGCGAGGATTAGGATGGGGAGTGCAGGGGTGTTGCTGCATCGGAGGGATGGCTTCAAACCCGTTCTTGAAGCGGAGTGGAATCAGCCCAACACCCCACCCTCACCGCAATGCCCTGGGGTCCGTCTATCCCAGTCACGTTTCTCTGTACCAGCTGCTGCTGATTGTCAGGTGTGGTGTGGGGCTGGGATGGCCGCCGTGGGGACAGTGTCATTCCTTGAGCCTAGAGGCACACCCCCAGCTGCTCTTTTTCACGTGTGGGGAAAGGCTGTCTGCAGGAGATCAGGTACAAGTACCATGTTTTTTGCAAGCACCTACTTACCTGCAGGCTGCCATGATGGTTGTATGTTATTTTACCTGCAAGTTATCAAGCAGCTTTAGGTAAAATGCCATGAGAAAGAGCAACAATTAGTCACCATCCCATGAAATGCTGCAACCTGCTCCTCTCTCAGAATCTCCCCTGTTCTTCTGAGCTAGATTGCTGGGGGCTGGAGGCTCCATTTCTCTCCTGAGGTTTTAGTAATAGATTGCAAAGCCAGGGGTACTGCATGGGGTATAACGTGACCATCATCTGGAAAACACACACAGAGGCAGGGGGTTTGGGTTTCTGCAGAACCCAAGCACAGTCTGGTCCAAAAATCTATGGGATATATTGCTTAATCTACCCCTCTGGCTCTGTTCTTTGAATTCAGCTTTCCTATGCCAAGCACACTGAATCAGCTGGGGATGCTACGGAGCCTTGGTGGGAGGTTGTTTGCTTACTTCATGAACTTCAAGAAGTTTTGTGGCAACACAGAAAAAAGCAGATTCAGTTTTTCCCTGATAGTCATTTGTGAATGCTGTCGTGGGTTCAGGCATCCCAAAGCAAAGGGTGTTAGAAAGACCAACCTAGTCAATTCCAGTTTAGTAGCATCAGTAAGTGGAGGGCAGCCAGCCAGCCCTAGAGTTCTTTAAAAAGTAATAAAACGCACCTGATTTTTACTTCTTGGTTTGCAACCACTGAATGGATGGGAACTAGTCTCATATACCAGGTAATTCCTGCTTGACGCTGCTTAGGGCATCACTGAAGTCACACCTTTAGCAGGCAGCACTGAGAGGGTGAAGCACAGAAAGGCAGCAGAAAAAAAAATGTTTGTAAGCACTTAGAAAGGGGCCACCTCCCTCTTTTCCCCGTTCTTTGCTCCTGGCAGTCTTGGAAGGCCCATCCCTGCTCTCATGACTGTACAGTAAAGGAAAGTTGCTCTAAAATGTGTTTGAAAGCGTCACAGTTCTCTCCTCTCTTTCAGAACTGTTTCACTCCTGAGAGTGACCCAAATAATTCCTGAGAGCAACCCAAGTGCCCCAGAGAGATCCTGTGGCATCGGTGTGCGTGCTGAGGAGTTGTGCTAACAGAGGGTGCATCGCTCACCTTGCCTGCGGGGCTGGGAAGAATGCAAAAGGCTCAGGCAGCAAGGACTGGAAAGCAGAGCAATCTTTCCTGCGTGCATTTTCCTTCCGACTCAGTTAGCTCTGGGGGATCTTCCCACTGCTGTGTGGATGCCTGTGTTCTGGTGCCTTGGAGGAACAAGTTTTGTCAGCAGCACCACCACCATGCCTTCTGCCCACTCCCTGCATGGGTGCAGTTGCGGAGGGCCGGGGCTGTGAGCAGCTGCCCCTCCACGAGCAGTTCCACAGCAGACCAGACAGGCACGTAATTTCAAAGGGTGCATGTATGGGGGGGAACATTCGGGGAATAAATACCCACATAGGACAACATTGGTGGCTGCAGAAAAAACCACACCAACGGAAGGACTGTAAAGAAGAAAGAAGATAACTGAAGTGAAAGACACTGGTTTTGGAAGGTAATTGCACTGGAATCACCAGGTTGTTGGTACCTCACCTTTTGGAACAGTTTTTTATAACTAGGAGAGGAAGTTTATCTCATTTCAATTGGGCCTCACCATGCTCAGAGCAGTTGTGTGCCTGTCTGTCTGTCTTCCTGCCTTTCCAGCTTGGCTGTCTCCTCTTTTTCTCCCTGCATGTCCCAGTGATTTGAAAAATGATCCATTCTTCAGAGCATCCCTGGTAATTTGGACCACAGTGCTGTATTTCTTTTGAGCCGATGCTTTTCAAAGCTACAGCCTTTCTCTCTGCAGCAGCTACTGATACCTCTCTATAACATACAGCCTTAAGAGGGGGAAAAGTGGCCTGGGGGGCTGCGCTATTCCTAGGAGGAAAGAAATTAGAGATGGCACTAAAATCAACAGAAAACAGATTATTTCATGTACAGTGAAGAGAGTAGCTCAGACCCTTCTATAGAGTGTGGGACTATTAGGGAATACCATCACTAATTTCACTTTGTGAAGCACACTGGAGATACCTTAATGCACTTCCCACTGTTGTATCTGCATACACAGATCAGTAAATATTAATAAGCATGCAGATGTATGTTGTATTCTGCACCATGATTGTTATCTTTTCTTCCAAAAAACACCACCACCTTTTTAGCAAGACTTAACTCAGGATCTGCATTGCTATATCCCTTTTGCTGCCAGAAAGATAAATCCAGACCACCTGATTGCTGGCTGCATGGCTTTTACCCACTGGCAACCATCTCCCTGTAGTGACATCAGCCAAGTGGAAAGGCTGTAATTTTATATTGCGGTAGCCATTTAAAGTGAAAATGGATGTTAACATTTCTCTGGTATGCACATGCCCTAACGTACCTGTTTGCTGAATGCCCTGGATTCCTACTGAGTAATGGCGACACAGCCATACGCTTTTAGGGTTAAAATTAAGTTTTCTATTTAAAAGAGAATCTTGCAAATTCTGCTTTGAAAAGACCTATTTGCTTCAAGGTGAAAAATCAGTTTTCTCAAGCAACCACCTGCCATTTTCAGAATAGTCCTTTCCAATGGCCTTCACACTACAGTCCTGAATAAGCAGCAACAGGCAGAAAACCTAACTGTGCAGCTTCATTTTATTGTCAGCACTAAGAGATGCACCGTAATTGAGCAGCACCTGGGGAAAAGGGGCAGTTAACTGAAATAGAAGCTTTCTGTGGAAGTAACTAGAGGTGTTAAAGGGTGTATAAACAAGAGAGGGCATTTTTCTTCTTTGAACTTACCTTTACTCTGTGTGTGCAACTTTCAGGCTCAACCTGACCCTGCAAACATTTAGGCATTTGTTTAACTCAAGGCACTGCTGTTACATGTCTTTCAAATACAAATCCCATTGAAAATGATTCCAACACATCAAATGGCAGCATCACCTTGTCCTTACCACAGGCCCCTACTTTAGGTTAAAGTCTATTTGGAGACTGTCACACATCCCATCCCAGCAGGCACTGGATCACAGGTAAAATCACGTGCATACAGCAAGATGGGTATGATGGAGCCAGACTGGAACTGTGCTGTTTGGCACAAACACTTACAATAGGTACAGCGTAGCTATTGCTTGTCTGTACACATGCAAGGGAATGGCCTTTCTATGCCTCTACTACCTCCTCTTTCCTGCATCTATGCAGCAACATGGTATAAAAATTGATTTAGAAGTGTTGATTCTGCAGAGAGAGATCACATCTACAAGGACCTGCAAAGCTCACTGACATTTCAAGACCTGCTGTTGTCCTGCTGGGGAGTATCTTCCCCTCAGTTTCCACATCTTGGGGAATACTACTACTGACCTTCTCCAAAAAGTACTTCGAGCTGTACTGAGGGAGAGAGGAAGTTCACTGTGTGTTGTCTCCCAGGCCTGCTGTCTCAACCTCTGCAGCAGAGCAGGCAGGATTTGGGCAGCTCTAGTACTGCAAGTAAAACCAGTGTTGATTATGACTATTGTTAGACTAATTTGTGTGCTGAAAGAGTAGTCTGGACAATGTGAATCCTGTCTCTAGCAATTTGGTGTTCCATTAAAACAACAACCAAACAAAAACTGGACTCCCAATGAACAAAAGGGCTACAGTAGGAACACCAAGGAGCCCACCTCCTTCTGCACTTGCTGGGGATCAATTAAGAGGGAACGACAAAAACGTTTATTAAGGGCTGAAGCCCTTCCTATCAGAGACAGATCCCAAGGGATTTTAGTGAAGCGGTGATCAAGGCCCAGAGCCCAGGTCTGCACAGCGGCCTGCGGGCCTGGGGCTGGGCCTCAAAGCGAGCCCTCAGCCGGGGAGCCGCCCGCCCGGAGTGAGCCACCGGGGCCTGCGACCCACGGAGCGGGGACAGCGGACCCCACCCGCTCCCCCGCCGCCGCCTCGCAACTCCTCTCCCGCCTCGCTCGGCCCTTGCCGAGGCCGGGGACGCCCCTGGCGCTGCCTGAGGCGAGGCCAGGCCAGGCAGCGGCCCGGCGGCGAGCGAGCCTTGCCGGGGGGGCTACAACCG
>VZRW01012029.1:218809-260526 GCA_013398125.1 Aegotheles bennettii
CGTGGCGGGCGGGAGGTGTGAGGGGGCTGCCCCTGACAGGGGCTTCGCCGCCATGCGCGGCCTCGGCCGCTCCCTGCCCTCCCTGCCGGGCCGTGCTGCGCGGAGCCTCGCGGCTGCTGTGGCCGAGGCGCAGGGATGCAGTGCTACCTCCTCCTCCCGCTCAGGCCCAGCGGCCCCGGCTGCCCCGTGTGCTGTGCAGGACGTTGAGCACGGGTTTGTGTGGGCGCTTTTTCTGTCCTTAAATCGAGCCACCACAGGGTGCGTGTGGTCAGCAAACGCTTTCCTGCTACCCCGGCCTTGTCTGCTTCTGCAGAACAGCCATAACATCACTTCTGTCCAGTGCCACCAGTCTGTCTGTCAGCTGGGTCCTGGCGATAGTCCAGACCTGTTACAGGAGGGTGCAGAGCACGTATGGAGGCTGGTAGGGTTTGCACTGAGGTAGAATTTGAGGGAAAACGGCCCGTGGGCTGGATATTGGCAAACATTTCTAGCGATTCCTGCTCATAGGTGTAGTTTGTTTGACATGCAGCTGTCATCAGTGGTGATGGAGAGCCCTGGCTCTGTACAGGGCTGCAGGAGGAGGTGTTCAGAGGATCTGACTGCTTCTCCTTTGGAAACGGGTACAGATATAACAGCACGTGAGAGGAACAGGAAGCACCTTTAGACACCTTTGTGTGTCAGTGGCATTGCTCCGCCCTAGCAGGCACCAGAGTGCATTTGTTGCATGTGTGGCTTGGTACGGGTCTGTGGGTTGTAAGAGTAGCTCATGTTGGGACAAGAGATTGAGTACCCGAGAGTGCGGGACAGATAGGGGTGCTGGGAATTCTTATCCTAGCTGCCTTGAAATGTGGGTGAAGTCCTTGCAAGATGAGTACCTCAGCCAGAAGGCTGGCTAGACATGAAGTTGGAACATGGGGAGAAAAAATGAGATCACTACTTACCCATTTCCTAAAAGAGTTAGTAGTATTGTGATGGCTTTTTATATTGGTACTAATTAAAAATCGAAGTGCTTATCAAAATTGATACTGCTTATTGATACTTGGCAGCCTGCATTCCACATTCAGAATCCTGAACTGAGGGGAAGCAATGAAAACATTGAGATGTAAATGGAACAAAGTAGAGAAGATTTACTGTAGTGCAGTCAATACAATCATAATGAAAAAATGGAAGGAAACAAAATATCTAGACTACTTAAGCAGTAAATTAAGACTATCTGGGCTACCAATATGATTTTCGATTGCTTTGAATATTGAAGGCAAGCCCATTTATTTAATGAATTTACAAAAGACCTGATTATGTTTTTTGTGGGGAAGAAGGTTTTCTGCGTAGCTTGTCTTAAAGTCCTCATTCTGAATCAGTTTTCTAAATTTTCCATGGAAATTTGTAGCAACTCCTCCCCTTGAAGTAGCATGGGATGGAGATATTCCTTTTGTGTATTAAATAATAAATAAAAATACTTTGAAAGGTTAATTTGGTAGTACTTTCAAACTTTTATATTCGGGCTTGCTGGTTGGTCATTGCCTAGTTACCTTTTTGCAGAGGACATTGTGCAGGAGTGAAGGGCAGCATTAGAGATTATTTTATTTCTTAACCCCAACTGCTCTGGGGGTGTTTACTAGAATAACTGCTGCGAATAATGGAAATTCCTCTTAACAAAATGGCATCTGGATTGGCCTTTCTGCAAGGCACTGTCCTTTCCATCAGAATTGAGGATGTGGCATCCTGGGGTATATTAGAAGGAACACTGCCAGCGGGTCGAGGGAGGTGATCCTGCCCCTCTACTCAGCCCTGATGAGGGCACATTTGGAGAACTGTGTGCAGTTCTGGACTCCACAGTACAAGAGAGATGTGGAGCTCCTGGAGCAGGTCCAATGGAGAGGCTGAGGGAGCTGGGCCTGTTCAGCCTCAAGAAGAGGTGTCTGGGAGGGGACCTCATTAATGTGTATAAATACCTAAAGGGTAGGTGTCAAGAGGATGGAGCCAGGCTCTTTTTGGTGGTGCCAGCTGATAGAAGGAGAGGCAATGGGCAGAAACTGATGGACAAGAAGTTCCACCTGAGCATGAGGAAGAACTTCTTTACTGTGCGAGTTCCTGCACACTGGAAGAGGTTGCCCAGAGAGGCTGTGGAGTCTCCCTCACTGGAGATATTCAAGAACCATCTGGATGCAATCCTGTGCCACGTGCTCTAGGATGACCCTGCATGAGCAGGGAGGGTGGACAAGATGTCCCACTGTGGTCCCTTCCAGGCTTACTGATTCTGTGATTCTGTGCACAAGCTGCATCCTTGCCTTTGGATCTTGAATAGAAATGCAGATGTTTGCATTTGTTTCACAAAAAGGAGGACTATGAGAGTTGTCTGGTTTCTGAAGTTGGGAGGAGAGGCTGGGGCTGGGAGGTGAGAGGAACGTACCACTGCTTTCTAGTAACACGAACTCATGATAAAGAACTACTCTGGACTTTTAAGATCTTTTTTAAAAATATCACACCTCTTCAATTTAAAAAATACATGGGATCTTGAGGAATAACAAGGATTTCTGTGTGATATAAATCGAATTAAAACTATGTTTTTCTTTTTCTTTCTTTCCCCTCTCTCTAGTGGAATGCAGTAGCTCTGTGGGCATGGGACATTGTGGTTGATAACTGTGCCATTTGCAGAAACCATATTATGGATCTATGTAAGTAAATGGTGGGGAAGACAGTTGATAGTTTTGACTTGTATGTGATGAACAGCTGAAATTTCCCCTGTTGAGGGTATAATTCAGCAAATGCAGCTTTCGGTTAGGAGCTAAGTCTTCACAGCACAAATACTAACCTCTATTTTATGTGATGCTGAAGTCCTGTAATCTATTTTTGTGACCTCTGTCTCCATGTTACTTTTCCCTCACCCTTTTCTGATGAAGAACAGAATCACTTGGTACCACATCTACAGACAAGATGATGTTGCTGAGTGTATTTTGGATGCAACAAAGAGGAAAAGGAGTAATAATAAAGAGCCAGGAGGAACTGAAATTATTCAGGGTCAACAGGTATTGCTCACAAAGAGAGGTATTGGTTTTTAGGGTGGGGGATGTTGCTATAGGTATCAGCACTTGACGACTCTGATTAGAATGAAATTTTGTAATGCTTCCCATGTTTGGCCAGGAAAGACTTGGGTAAGTGACTTAATTTGGCTCCTGATTCTACAAAAAATACCTCACATAAATATGTTAGTTAATATTATAGTATGGGGAATTTTGTAGCCACCTAGAGAATTAATTGTTCATTTACAAAGGAGAGTAACCAATTGCCTAAATCAAAACCAGTACATCGCTAGTATTGGTTTGATTTTTTGCTGTGTAATCTTGACAAATATGCTTACTATGTAGGAAAATAAAGTTATAATGGAGTTAAGTATACAAATTTTTAGCATGACGTAGGTGCGCATGCATGAAGTCACTGGTTTCAGTCTCTTAAAGGATTGGTAATGAGTACAAAACCATTTTTTCCCCCTCAAAGCTAACACAACACTTTTGGCACCGTAACTGTCCATCTTGTTTCAGTCATGAGGGACAGAAGACCTTTTAATATACCCCAGATAGAAATCTGCCTTATTTGCCTGTATCACTGAACTGTGAGGATTGTGGAATTCCCCAGAAGAAGAGCAGGTGCAGCTACAGTGCTTGGGAATGGCCTGTCCTGGTCCTATTGGGATCGTTTTGGTGCAGTTTGGTTTCATGCATTTGCCTTTGGAACTACTGTTAGTGGTAACTTGCTGTCAATAAGCCTGTATGAAAATAAAGCGATTCAGAAAAATGAGACCTTGAGTTTATAGTAACAACTAGGGAAAGATGCACCCAGTTTTACATAATATTTAAGTAATAATTGCAAAACTACTTTCAGAAGTTTGTTTTTAACAAAGAGAAAACACACACACAGGGCTGAAAATGGGTTGAGCAAGTTTGCTTCTTTGCTTTGGGACCAATATGTTTGTATTTCGAGCCAGCTACTGCCTATCCATGCCTTGGTTTATCTTTGGTTATTAGAAAGAGAATGATAACACTAAAGAGAGAGAAGCGAGTGAGGATAGCGGTTATGAAATATGCTGAGGTCCTCTGATGTAAATACTTCCTTTTTAAATACCTCTAACCTGCACCATCTTGAAAAGCAGTTGGCGTGGACACTGGATTACTACTTAGTCTCTCAGATTTATGATATATTAGAGAGGAAAGCATGTTGCTGGCAGGCAAATGGAATTTTAAAGATTTATTAGAACATAATTTACATTTACGTAATTTACAAATGTATAGAATAAATATATAAAATAATGTAATTCAATATAATTATTCATGGTCAGTGGGATATGTTGTAAGATAGTGGATGCTGGTGTGTTTCATTCTATGAGTCTGCCCCAAAATTAATAGTGCCTCCCATGAGAGACCACATACAGTCTTGTATATTTGCTATTTTTTGTAAATAGCGAATAGGACATATATGAGGGTGAAGGAGAGATGTGGGGTAGCTGGAAGAAGAATGGGCAGATATTATTTTTCTCTAGTGAGTTTTGTGTGTCCGTTCTTTAAAAAAAGATCCTACCGAAATTGGGGTGGGGTTGAGAGTATAGGTAGATTAGGAAAAACAGTGAAGGAAGAAGGCATAGGTAACTTCTTTTATTTTTTTTTTCCTTTTTTGAGTTCCTCAAGCACAACACCTTATTAGTTTGGGTATGAACAATGTTATGAAAAGCCTGGACTGTGAGTGACAGACCAAAATTGACAGTATACAGAGTAGGAGTATCTAAATCAGTGTTCCGAGATCACCGTTGGCTCTGGATTTATTTACTTCCTTGTTACAGATCATTAATGTTGTTAAACAACACTTTAATTAGATTTTCAAGCATAAGATGTGAAGTGATGGAAAATTGAGGAAAAATTAATAGTGCAGGGAAGAGCAACACAAGATTCAATTTGATAAAATGCAGGATACAAATGTCCCCGTCTCCTAGTGATGGAGAGAAACCTTGAAAGGGAAAACATTAAAAGAGTGATAAGTAATGCCAGCCATGCTGATGGAAGGTTGTTAACTTGCTAAAGTCAGGCATGCAAAATCTAGGAGATAACAATGTTAAGGTGTCATGCAGTTCTCCTCATGCATGTGCATTAGGACTCAGTAATAATACAGCCAGTGGATTCCCCTGCCCTCAGTATGGTTTGTATTCAGTGTACAAAAGGAATCACTAGATTTTCAGTGTTTTGGTTTCCTTCCTCTCTGGAAAGACCTAGGTTCTGTTTAGATTGTACTTGAGCAGTGTTCTTGATTTCTTCAAAGGCTCGCTCTCTGGTGCTGTCATTGCAACATGGTAAACTGGGGAGTGTTCACTAAACGCTGTGTTTAGCGTCAGGGGTTACCTTCTGGTCTAAAACGTGGAATGTAATATTGTGAGGTAACTGGTATGGTATTGACCTGTGTAAAATGCGCCATCAAAATACAATTCCCTTTCTTTGATAGTAAGATACAAAGTAACACATTTGATATTCCAGCTTTATGAAGATAGATATATTGCATGGAGTCCAGAGAAGAATCTCGGAATACTTAACAGGCTGAAGAATTTCTGATTTATGAGAGGAATAAAAGAACAGAACTAAGTATATATATAGTTTGCTAAGTCATAAGTAGGAGTGGAAGATGATAGCTGTGTACATATATTTTGAGAGTGTGATACTAACAGGAAATACTGAGTGTCATACAGGAGGGTTATAAGTAGAAGAAATCATATGATGACATGATGGGGGGGAGCTTAGGGTAAGTATTTAGTAAGATCTGCAAATAATTCCTGAGAAACTGGAGAAAATTTCAAGGGAAAAAAATCTGAAGTTTCTCTGAAGTTTGAAAAACTAATTTGGAGAGCTCATTCTGCTTTTTAAGGATGACAAGAAGGCACATGTAAAGAGAAAGGGGAACCTATACGATGGTTACCCTTGCTCAAGTGGAAGCCACTTTGAAGAGCTCTTATCAAGTTTACCAGTGCAAGGGGCTGTCACTGTAGCTGTGAACAAAAGGCACATACTTTGCTTCTGCTACCTGCCATTACAGCTACTTACATCTTAGGTTGCTTTTCTTGTTAGGTAAATATACAGAGGATTCTGCAAGATAAAATGTATAGGAAGAGGGGTGGTTCTTAATAGATGCCAAGATTCAGAAGTTGCCATTATATAATATACATTTCTGTAACTCCCCGAGTTGAAATGCCTACATTGCATCTTTCACAATTATTTACAGGCATTTCAGGTTCTAGCTGTATCTTTCTGCCCTCACCTCCAGATACTCTGTCAAAAGCAAAGCAACAGAAGAGCCGTTCAGTGTTCCTCCAGTACCTGTTACTGTCTGACTCTTACTGCTTATTTTGGGCAGCAGCCAATAAATAGCTTCTCTTTCTTTCAAAAGTCAGAATCATCAGCTTTCATTCTCTGACTGAGATTGTTAACTTGTTTTATTTCTTTGTTGATATGTTGTCCTTTTCTGAAATGAGGCAAGTAGGAGACCAAAAAGTGCTTCAGCTTTTGGAAGGCCCTTTTTTGGCAGCCAAAGGTATTAGTGCCAGCAATAGTCTCCAGCCTGTTTGATGAGGGAGTTAAATCTGGGTATGTTGTTGGAAGGGCCTTACATCACCACCAGAGAACTCCTCAGCTATTTCTGCAAAAGTTATCTGTCCTCTTAAGCTTTTGGGACTGTCATGTTTTAGACTGTATTTGCTTATCAGTCAATGTTTGAGTAACACTAAAATTAATTTCAGTGCTGCTTTTCTTCCTTACCTAAACAATATTTTTTCCCTCTCACTCCCAGTCAAAATAAGACTCCTTTAAAGCCGGTGGAAAAAAAAAAGAATTCAAAAGCATACAGTTCACAGGTTAGGGCCACCTGGGGGAGGATGGGAAGACAAAATGACATAAAAATAGGCTAGATGGACTTCAGATTAATGTGCCAAATATCCTGTTTCCAGCAGGAAAAGAGGAGAAAAAACAAAATAACTATATTGCATGCTGGAATATTTTCCTTCCTTTCAGCAGAGACTTCCTGAGTTAAAGTTTGCTTACCAGTTGATTTTTCTTCCTTCAAATTAATTTCCTCTCCTTTTCCTATTACTCACCTTCTCACTGTTTTCTGTTACTGTACAGACTCATGCCAAATATTTAAAAGTTAATATAATATGCCCATGATACTCAACAAGACCATGAGTCTATACTGCAGTAACAGTAAAATCGTTGCAGCAGCCTTGGGTGTCAAATTTTAAACAAATGTCCAAACTAATTGAAGCTCTTCAAGGTTCTTGAGAATCTTCCATTTTCTTAATCAGGTTTAGTTTTATTGCTGTATGTATTTAGTGCTTGAGGAATTAAGACATCAGACATTTCAGGTGCACTGGGTTTTGTTCTATATGCCGGCCAGGGATTGAGCTTTGGACTTCCTGCTGTGATATATCGTATCTTGATGTAAACCATATAATAAATACAGGCTCATTCAAATCTTGCAGAACAGCTGTTGCTACTGAGTTTCTTTAGACCTCAGTCTTGTTTTGGGTACTTCCTCGTGACCAAGGTTAACTGATCTCTCTCACATCTCAGGGAAAATGGGCCTTTCTCTTATTTTGTTCATCTCCACACCTGGAAGAGTGAAAAGTGGGGAAGGGGATGAGTAGGACAGAGCAAATAAAGATCACATTTTCAGTCAAACCTGTGAGGTTTGGAAGTCTTTAAATCTTTAATTGGTGAATCAAATTCTTTTTCCTCTGGGCATATTTGGGCACACTAAAAGTGAACAGAGAATTGGAGCTCGTTCAGACATTTTCTTTGCCAGGAAAAAAAGATCTGCAAAACAAGCAAGCAACAAGCCCACGTATCAAGTTCTAAGCTGATCATCTATCAGCATGTCTTTTTAAACCATTTGGGCTTGACTTTTAAAGAAGGCATCGTTCTGCATCGAGTAAAATATTGGTCTCATAGGTTTATGCTACTGGCTGTAGAGGAGTTTGAAATGTATTTTTTTCTCCTGAAGTTTCTTCTTGAGCTAGAGCAGAAGTGAATTTTTCAGGTTCTAGAATGGAGAACCAGGTTGCTGTATTTATTATTATTTGATTTTTTTAAAATTTTCAATTTATTTTTATTATTATAATTTTAAATTTTGTGTTAATTTAATTTTAATTATTAATTTTAATTTATTATTATCAGTGCTGTTCTTCCTTCTTTTCTCTCTCTCATCTCCTTCATCCATGCTATCTGACACAAAAAGTAAAACATAATCCAAACTCATAAATAGCATTTATTGGTTTTGGGATCATCATAATACTCAGCTCTAAGTTATAAGAAGTTAAAATAATATATTTTAAACTGTATTTTCTATTATGTGGTTTTGGACTGTACTTACCTGTCACAAGACTATAGAAGAGAGCAAAATAATTTGTAAATATAACATAGTACAAAATGTCTGACAAGACAAGGTATTTAGAGAAACCTGAGTAAGAAATTTAAGAAAACTTTCTTTCATGGCTCTGCTGCTGCAACTGATTGTTAAAAGACATTTATTAAAACACAAGAGAACAAATTAAAAATATTTATCCGTAACATTTGGAAAGCAGACACGTTACTGGTAGATGAGCTGTGTGCTCTTGCCCTCTGGAAATAGGGAATACTCAAAATGTAGAGGAGGGAGGAAAGCGGGATGAAGTATATTTTGATCTGATACTTTTGGGAAAACAGTACAAGTTAAACCAACAGCTCTTGATACTTCCTGATGTAAGAAATGTAACAAAAAAAAGAGTTCTTCTCCCCTCTTCTTGCTATTATGAAGAATTCTACCAGTTGGTGTTGCATCTACCTCCTCTCCTGCCTATATATGTTTAATCTTTGTTTTCACAGGCATAGAATGTCAAGCAAACCAAGCATCAGCTACCTCTGAAGAGTGCACAGTTGCATGGGGCGTCTGCAATGTAAGGAAACTTTTATTGTGGAGCTCATGTGTGGTGATTCTATCACCTTTTTTTATGTCTTAGGACAAAATGAGTTCTATAAAATGTTTCAAATAATCCACTAGATAAAACATCTTTAAACGCCATATGTTTAGTAGAGTTTAGAAAGGAGAGAGAAGAGAAAAGAAAAAAAAGTGAAAGCTGGAGAGGTGTAATATGGAAGACACAGAAGAGAAGTGAGGAAGATAGGCCTTTACCCCCCCTCCCTTTTTTTTTTTTTTTAAGGAATAATAGGTCTTTTATTCTGAGCATGATTTTCCTGATCAAGGTTCTACCTTGAGCTGTGGTTTTTTTTCCCTTGGTAACAGGATTACTTGGATGTCAGCATGCTTGATTTGTCTTTGTGCAGGCTGATTCAAGGAGTCAATATGGGGTAATTAGGTGATTTGCTTCCCCTTTTGGAGGAAGATCAAATTGGTTCTAGTGTGTAATCTCCAGCTCTTCAATTTGTTGCCATGTGCACTTCCTTGTACATGGTCCCACTAGCACGTGAACTCAAACTTGTCTACCTTAGCTAGCCCAGGCCTGAGGTGGAAGATACAATTTGCCATAATGGAATAACTTCTGTTCCTCAGTCCCATCTTTACTATGGTGTGGGATCAAGCTACGCTGTGATAATGCTGGAATAGGATTATTAATGTTGCAGTTCTGTTTGTAGAGGACAAGAGCAATTTTTTAAACAATGTTAGAATGTCCTAGCGTCAAAATTACAATTTTGCGTGCAAGTTACCACAAGTGAAACCTTGCTTTTTAAGTATCTATGTGGGGTGTGGAAAAGCATGTCCTTATTAAGCACGTAATTGAAATGATTTTATTTTTTTTCTGATTTTACAAGTTCCTTTCTATTCAGGCTTTGGTTTGTTTAGAAGACTGGCAGAAAGCTTCAGCATGTATACGTACATATCATCCCTGCTAGTCATTATGAAATCTTATTTCTTGTCTTTCTGATTATGCTGCTTATCAGCATCTGCTTTGCCCATTTTAGCAGCTGCTAAACTCTGTGTTCTCGCCTTCATCAGAAGTCAGTCTCTTGCCACTGCATGCACCGTGGAACAGGCTCCCTGCTGCCATTTCACTAATGTTTCCTTCCTCCTGAAAATGTGAATCAATTCCTTGGTGTTTACTAGTGAGCTGGCTCATTAGTCCTCCCCACCTTCGTCTGCAAACACTTGCAACTCTCTTCTCACCGTGATGTTTTCAGTGGTATTTTTCACATTGAGATACATTCATGTGTTCTGAAATGATGTGATCTGAACTTTCTCTTCCAGCATGCTTTCCACTTCCACTGCATCTCTCGCTGGCTCAAAACTCGCCAAGTATGTCCGCTGGACAACAGGGAATGGGAGTTCCAAAAGTAGGTATCCTGCACAGATTTCAAGATGAAAAATCCAATTGTCCTTCTGCTAATAGAAATGATCAATGTCAGATGTGTGGGCAATGTCTCCCATTTGTGGGTCTGAGGGCATATTTGCTGTTGGGAAAGGTTTTTTTTCTCCACCTTGCTGTATAGTGACCTTTCCTCGGTCACCTGCTGGTAAATGAGCTCTGAAGGAAGCTCAGATAGCTGTGGAGTAAGTGGAAGTTGTAAAAAGTAGTGATTTCTATTGACATTCTTTCTAAAGAATGGAGAGCAGAAGAGAAATGGAATTTGCTGGAAGTGGAGCCTCAGGTGAATACTATACTGCCACATGAGCAATTTGGGTTTAGAAAATGACCTGAATTTATTTGCTTGTGTTCCAAAGCATTTCTGCTGAGGGACAAGAAGTCTTATTGGGCCCCTCTGTATCTTGGTTGTTTGTTTTATAACTCTTTCAAGCTCAGACACTAATACAGCTGATTTCCTAGCATCTGGAAATCAAATGTCCATGTAGCCGTTGCTACAGCCTTGGCCCATTTATTCATTATTTCTGTATTTGTTTTGTTTTGTGCTTTTAGGTCTGATGCTAGAATCATAATAGGAGATCCATGGGTGATTTTTTTGAGGGGTAATTGTATTTTGAGAGGTAATTGTACATTAAGAATAGTTAGGAAGTTTTTTAGTCACTTGCTTCATTCTGCATCGTTTAATTCTATTCTTCTGCATCTATTAATTCTAACCAGAGTCCAGATTAAAACAAAGCAAAACAGATATTGTAACTGTTCAGGATTGTCTTTGGTATCTGGTTCACAATCAGTTGTGCAAATCATCATTGACATGGCAACTTGGGTGCCATAGTTGTGATATTAAGGTGTTTTAATGAGCACTTAATGAAAACTGAGCCCATGTTGCCTGACTAGTGACTTAATATTGCCTGGGCAGCATGATGGGAAATGCAGACATGAATGAGTATCTTCTTATGGGTGCTCAGTAATACGTCTGGGGCTATGACAAGCTTTGGCCTTGTTTTCATGCAGGATGTATTTGAAGTGGGACTCAGGGAAAAGATGATGATACTGAGGATCTCTTGCGTGTGATACTGTGGATTGCTCAGTCTCTCTTCTCACTAGTACCTGGATAGACTTTGGGGGGAAGTGAAACATGAAGAACTTCCTAAGGTTTCCATAACATAGCATGTCACCTTCATTTGGTTTACACATTAATTACATTGTGGTAGAATGAGAATAAATCTATTCAAATCAGCACTAGTATGGAACATAATTTTTAGAAAAGCATTAACATATTCTATATTTGCAGGTATGGACACTAGAGAGGTGGTCACCACGCTTCTTGTTACGTCATCAGCTTCAGTTGTTCTGGTCACAATGGATTTGTTTTAGCAACTTAAAATTCCGTAATGTATACAATTCTTCTTTAATCTTAATTTCTCCCTATTGTATACCATTGAATAAAATCTTGCTGGAGCTTCCTGTTGAAGTTTTGTGTCTTGTTTTCAGGAGTGGACAGTCAGTGAATGAGGGAGGAGAATTATCTGGAGACTGGGGACTTAAGCTAGGCAGCTCTTGTCCCTGTGCTCAGTTTGGAGTATAGTGACATACCTGTGGGTTTGATCTTACTCCCACGCAGTTGAGAGCCACACCTCTGGCTCACCAAGGTTGGCATTAAGCTCCACCGTGCAGTGCAATGGGTGCAGGACCTGCCTGGCCAAATGTAGTTTATGCAAATAGCGTGTCACATGGACATGTTTTCTTGCAGCTGACTTGAAATGATGTTCTACACAATTAGGGGGTTGTGTCATTATTAGAAACAACTCTCTCTTGCTTCTGCTTTTCAATTTGACTAGACCAGCTCCCCTGCAGAGGAAAACTTCACTGACTGTGCCCAGTTCCATCAGCTTATCTTGGGGGACATTAACTGAGTGATGGTTTTTATCAGTGCTTATAAGCACTTTCATGTGTCAGGTGAGAGTAAGCTCAGGAAATTCATGTGCTAGATTGGCTGGGAAGCTAAAAGTAAGCAGTGTATGAACAAACAAATTCTTGGTTGGCTTTCTACTGGTGTTTTCCCAGTTCAAGCCAAGCTGTAGTTCTTGCTGGCCCAAAATTGTTACTCTGAAAACTACATGATGATTTATTTTGTGTCTTCCATGCCAAATGGCCTAGTATCCTTCTCACTGCATCAAATTTAGGCTCCTATGTCAACAGCCTCAGCAGATGCTGGGGACTCAAACAAGGTCAAAGAAATTCTTCTTATGACAAGAGGCTGTGTCCCTTCATGTCAGCAGCGGTAGATACAGTAAATTTCTTTGGTTGTTCACGATGTCACCTTTGAATCAACATTTTTTTTGCTAGTTATTGAGTATGGGAAATGTGATGGCTGATGTTAAACATTAGCGTACGATAGTGATAGGGAATAAAGATGGTCATTGACAGAACCAAAACTTGCAGGTTTTTCCATAATTGCTGGGGCTTTCTTTAATCTGCAGCAAGCAAATGTCAGGATTATTTTGTCAGCTGGTGTCAGTGCTCTGAATTTACACAGTTTGCTCTTTTCCACCCTGAAAAAAAAGGAACAGCTAGAATCCAGAGAGTTTATAGCTGAACAGTTTATTTACCAGGTGCAGTTGGTAGAAAGCTCATCTGGAATTTGCAGGATGGTTTTGGTGATGGGGGCAGAAATGGAACAGAAGAGTGGGGGTTCTTCTCAACAGTGGTCAAAGCATTCATCCAGGCAGCAGGATGTCCAGGTTAAATGCCATTCCCTGAAATTTGAACTCCCATTTAATGTCCTGTCCAGCTGAATAAAATATCAGATGTCCCTGTTTATGATTGTCCATTTTGTTTGGAGTGTTTTGATTTTTCAGGACCTGGAACCCAGATGCTTGCTGATCAGGGAATTTATTTCCATGGGAACTTTGTTTTGGGTCCAGCTACATCATTCTGGTTCATCTTCCTTCAGTCTGTGGATACTGCCCTGAGCATATGTTTTTGGCTGGGGACAGACACATCAGTGCAGGCATTTCCCTCTCTTTCATGGCTTCTTGTGCATTTGCTCGAGGCTCTGCCTGCAAGAAGACAGTTTCTTTTTGTAATTTTTATTGCTTTTTTTAATGGATCCTTCCAAATGGCAGGCTACAGACACTCTCTCCCCACACCCTTTGAAGCTCTGCTCTGGTGCAGCGTGTGAAGCCACAACTGTTAAATCTGATTTCAGATTTGATTTCAAATGGGAAAATATGGAGTGTAAAGCAGGAAATGCTTACAGACCCAGGAAAGAAAACCTTTTTTCAGTTGCTGCCCATCGAAATGGCCCTGCTGTTCCCCTACTGCAAAGGGCCTGAGCTCTGACAACCCACAGCAGGTCCAGCACAGGGCTGCCGGCAGCCCCGTTTTTGTGGAGCACACTAAGGGTTGTGTTTAGGGGGAGAAATGAAAGCTTTAGCAAGCGACCAAAGAGAGAAGCTCCACAGCACAGGCAGCATCAAGTGAAGGTAAGAGGGATCTATTTTACCCAAAGGCACAGAGCCCCATTTCCCTAGGGCATGGTTGCTTGCTCTGGTTGGCATCACTCTGTCCTGGCTTTTGCAGTTCAGCCTCCATCTCTGCTGGATGTGGTGGGAGGGGGAAGGCACGTTGCTTCCCACAGCCTTTTTCTTTTTTCCTGAAGCAACAATCATTTTTGACTACAGCTTCCCCTTCTTGCAAAATTCAGACAGCTTTTGGGGATGGAAGGAGGGGCTGGCCACATTTCTAAGCATCTGAGGGGGTAGATGTGGAGGGGAGAACAACAACCATGTCAATGCTGTTTGCCCATCCTATAAATGGAGGATGCATCTGAGCTGTGGACACAAAAATAAAATCAGGAGATGACAGTTAAAACTGCAGAGGGTGGCACATCCTGCAGCTGCCCAGCCTAGAGAAAAACAAATCAGTGGTAGATCTGCTGTGGAGCAGAAGGCAATTTTGACATTTCTGATGTTTTCCACAAGTTTGTCAGCCAAGGTGAGCTGCATCACTGAGTAGGCCCTGGCAGAGAGCACGCCGGGCAAGCCAAAATGACCAGACAGCAGCTTCCTTCTGGAAAGGAGGCAATGAGCTCCAGGTGCTGTGCAGCATCGGCTGTGCCTTTCGTGCCAAATCCCTTGCTGCTTTTGCATTAAAATGCCAGAATTGGGATGATGTGGCACATGTTGGGCAGTGTGGAAGTCTGATGGGACAGAGAGCAACCAAACTGAGCAGCAAGTTGATTGGATAGGGAAGGAATATCTGTGGAGATGCAGATGTTGGGGTTAGGATGAGGAAGGTTTGCAACTCCTTGGATGGCCTGGTGCCCAAACCCTTCATGGGGGAGCCCTGGGAACTGCTCCCACCACTGTGCAGTCAGGTGTGATGGTGAAACCCAACTCACATGTGAAAATACGCCTTCAGTAGAGGAGGCAGGAGTAGCCATCTGCATCTGAGTGTGCAGGCAAGCAAAGATGCCAGCACCCGTCAGTCCTCTTCCACTAGCTCCTTGTGAAGAAACTAATGGCATCCTGAAGTAGTCTGGGGCCACAAAATGCTTGGCAAAACTAATGTGAAGATGACTCAAGGAGCACTGGTGTCATGTGAGCCAGTGCAGGCAGAGCCCAGCTTCCAGGAGGGCAGCACCTGCAGCAGGGATATCTGCACTGTTTCTGGAAAACTCCCTTCTCCAAAGGCCTCAGGGCGGAGCATGGCAACAACACCACTTCCCTGACTGACACCACTGCGGGTTTTATTCCCTCATCTAGAAAGGAGCAGGGGAGAGGAATGGTTGAGGAACGTGAAGAGATGTGCAGAGACAGAGAGCAAGACTAAGTCGCTGCCTCTGCTTGCCCAAGACACCACTCCCATCAGGAGGCAGGCGAGGAGACATCCCAGCGAGTGGGTACGACCAATGCACCAGTGCAGGAGTTGGTGGAGAGGTCAAGCTTTTCCCTCAGCAGCATGGGAATGCTCCCACATCATTCTTGGGCAGCAGGAACACGATGCCATCACGAGATATCAGAGAGGCACTTGCAAGGTACAGAGTTGGTGCCCGTGAGCAGTGCTCAGCCAGCCTACTGCTCATCCTTTCTTTGGCCCACCACGAACTCCTGTACTTCTGCCGTGTGGCAGCTGCTTTGCCACCCAGCAAAGGGACGAGCCCCTCATCGGTGAATGATGATGCTTTGGGTGGGTCAATAGGTACTGGTGCCCCAAGTTGCTCACCCCAGCCTGGGTGAAAGCCACCACTGCCTGAAGACCCCCAGACCACAGTTGCAGAGAACTGGGAGGAGTTGACGCTGCTGAGAGTGTTTTCCTACTGCAGGTTCCCAAGGGGGCTGGAGGGGAGGAAAAGGATGGGTGTGGAGAAGCATCCCTTTTCTCCCTGCTTCGCTCACCCTGTTTTTCCCCTTCCCTAAAAGCCTGTGGAAGAACGAGCTCTTCCTTGCCTGCTTTTGATTTTCCTTGCAAGCTTGCTCTGCCAATACTGCTGCCAGCTTTAACCTGCTGTGAGGAAACATGCCATTTGCCCCACCACACGCTCTATACATTGCTTCATTTTCTTTCCCAGTGCAGCAGGTTTTGCAGTCAGCCTGTTATTGCTCACCGCAGGGTGTCCCGGCCGCACGCACGGCTTCCATGCGCTGCTCGCCCCACCGCTGTCCCCTCCCCATTCCCCGCTGCTCGCTCCAGTCTGCTCTCTGCTCTCATCTTCCACTCTTCCCCTCTCTAATCCAGTTCCCATGGAGATCCCGAGGCATCAATGGTGCTGTTCCTCCCTCCGCAGCCCGAGGGAGGGGGTTGGTGGGATGATTTTTGGCTCACCTGAGCTGAAGTTGCATCCAAGTCAAGCTACAAGTTCCTGGAAGGTCTGTTCTGTCTCTCTGTCACTTGACTCCTTCACAACTGGACATTGGCCTGTTGTCTCACTTTTTTCAGCTGCTTTCCAGCCCCTCCTCATCGGACATGGAAGGGGATGCTGCCTAAAGCTCAGCCCTGTGACAATGCAGCTTGCTGGGCCTTCACATCATTCCATCATCAGCAATGATCCCAGCTGCAAAATAAATAAATAATTTTTTAAAGCATTTGAGATTTCAATTTAAAAATATGTTGAAAATTCTGGAAAGGCCAGATCTGCACGTGGGGATGCACCACTGCCTGCCTTCTCACTGAATTTGTCCACTCCACTACAGCAGCCTGGAGTTTGCCTGTTTGCTGCCTTTTCTTTCCATATGGCTGCAAACATGGCTCGATCATCTGCTTCCTTGGTCCTTGCATGAAACGTGAGTGCTGGTCTCACCACTCCAACCCATGAGCCAGTAGCAGGGCACGGCAGTTCCCTCTGGAAAAGTGCCAGAGGTACGAACATGGTAGGTACCGTAACTCAGGGTGAGACTGCAAAGCAGTATGGCCCTGGCACATCAATTTTCTGTCCTTCTGGTGGCAGGTAGGTACTTTCAGTTGATCTGCTGTCACGAGTAAATGATCCCAGGTGGCAGAGCGCTGGCGGTGCCTTTGAGAACATGGCCTCTTCTGGTTGTCCTGTTCTTGCATCTGGAAAAAAACCAACCCCCATGTATCAGTATAGGTTGGGGTCTGACCTGCTGGAGAGCAGAGTATGGGAAAGGGACCTGGGGGTCCTGATGGACAGAAGGATGGCCATGAGCCAGCAATGTGCCCTTGTGACCAAGAAGGCCAATGGCATCCTGGGGTGTATTAGAAAGGGGGTGGTCAGTAGGTCAAGAGAGGTTCTCCTCCCCCTTGATACCCCCAGAATACTGCCTTGGTGAGGCCGCATCTAGAGTACTGTGTCCAGTTCTGGGCCCCTCAGTTCAAGAAGGAAGGGGAACTGCTTGAGAGAGTCCAGCACAGAGCCACCAAGATGATTAAGGGAGTGGAACATCTCCCTTATGAGGAGAGGCTGAGGGAGCTGGGTGTCTTTAGTTTGGAGAAGAGGAGACTGAGGGGTGACCTCATTAATGTTTATAAATATGTAAAGGGTGAGGGTCAGGAGAACGGAGACAGGCTCTTCTCAGTGATGTCCAGTGATAGGACCAGGGGGAACGGGTGCAAGTTGGAACATAGGAGGTTCCGGGTGAACATAAGGAAGAACTTTTTCACTGTAAGAGTAACAGAGCATTCCTGTGTGACCTGCTCTAGGTTGTCCTGCTTTGACATGGGGGTTGGACTAGATGATCTTTCGAGGTCCCTTCCAACCCCTAACATTCTGTGATTCTTTGATTCTTCCTTGGTCACTCTCATCTCCTCTTTGTCTTTCCGTGCTGAGTCTCAAGTGGGTCCTTATGCGCTGGGGAAGGGGATTAAAGGAGGCTTTCTACAGAGGCGCAGATTGCTTAGCATCTTTTTCATCCCCCTTCTTTTTCCACGTCCTAGAAGACATCAGTTACAATGCAGATCAAAAGGGGCATTTGTCTCCCGTCCACTCGCTGACAGAGGTGGCGTGCTGTTGGAGCAGTCTCTTCATCCCGGTTGTATCGGATGCGTTGAAATGATTCATGTTGACATTTTAGATGTGAAACGTATGACTTTTTAATGTAAAACATGAGCTTGGATGCTTTGTGTACTTTCCCCCCACCCTGAATTTCAAGTATTGCAGATTTTTTGAAGGGCGTGTGTTTGCCAAAATTCATCCCAGAGCTGCAGCCTCTTCTGTAAAACGCGAGTTCAGTTTTGTACGGTTGCAGTGTGTGTAAATCATTCTGCTTGTCACAAAACCCTTCCATTCATGTTCAGTTTTGGGGGTGAGATCTGGCCTCAGGTGCCAAGGCTCTTGCATCCCACTGCTCCATGCAGGGCAAGTGGCCATCCATAATCCTGCTGAGCTAAAGGGACACTGAACATTTAAAAGACTCCTAAATTATCAGTCTCCAAATCATTCAGAGATGAAAGTCTGTGAAGAAAGACAACAGCTCTGTGAGGATCGTTCCTGAGCTTCTGGTTTCTCCAGAAACCTTCCAACAGATAAACCACTCCCTAAAAGGGTCAGTGTGAGGAACAACCCAGACTTGTCCTCCCAGACAGATATTTTGGGGTCTCTGGGTGCCTCTGTGTACATTTCCTGCATGGTGGTGAGATGGAACAGAGGCATTGCTCTGAGGTAGGAGACAGAATGAGATACCCTATCCTTTTCCAGACATTCTAGGACAGATGTAATTGTATCCATGTGGGATTGAGGTAAATGTGAATCCCAATGGGTCTACTGGACAACACTTCCAGGAGGGTAAAATTTTGAAAAGCCTGTGCTGGATTTACTTCAGGAGTTTTTTTACCTATTTCCTGGACCTTGTCCCCATCCCCTTTGGTGTCACCCATGAGCATCAGCCTCTTTTCAGCCAGCCACCAGCTGTTGATAAACCCAAAAAACAGCCTCCTTTTTTTGGCCCAGATGTTCCGTGCCTTAAAAACCTGAGACTGGCACCCAGAGGTGCTCCTTTTGCTGATGCAGAAATGAAGTCCATCCTTACTCTGTTCCCATATTGCATACTACATCTCTGTCAAAAATTGCTTCTACTGTTTCTGCAACCACTGCACTTGTGTGACATTTCTGGCCTGGATTGCAACCACCTCCAACACCTCACCTATGTGGCTTGTCCCACTTATATCTGGAGACTTCCAAGGGGGAGAATGGCATCTGTGGGACACAGCCAGTCCTCAAAAACAGAAGCAGCAGCACCAGCAGCATTTGTGCTGAAAATTGACGTCAGAGCCCTGGCTGTTGCTCATTTTGCAGCTGTTTCCTCAGCCCAATGCTGTAAGTTGTGTTGGCAGAACAGAGCTAAGGGTGATGACGACAGCCTCTTTTATACTTGGGCCTGCGGCTGCTGCTGATAAACCATCTGCTGAAGCACCAAAAGCAGCTCCTGGAGTATGAGGTGGCCTTATTTCCTTTCTCCTTTCCCACTTGTCTCTTCTGGGGTCAGTACAGCATTTTTTGGCTTATTCCACTGGGCTCTGTGTCAAGCTCTTTGAGTTGTCTGTAAATATAGTATCTTCATTAGCATTTCATCAGCACAATGTAAGGTCATCTCGGAGCAGCAGCCCATGAAGATGCTGTGCTGTGGATGATGTATATGACCAGTCCACTCAGAGAGGAGGCACCTGTATCTGCTGGGGCGGCATATGCTTGTCAGAGCTTTGCATGGAGAGCGGATGTTATTGGAGCAAAGACAATGACCTCAACCCAGATCATTTCTGCTGCCCATAAATCACATTAGAGAATATCAAAGCCCTGAACTGTCAGTGCTACCTAGATGTAAATACTGTAATTATCCTAAGTAAAATTAACAGTTTATCAGACTTCCTGTCTTGAATCTTTTTATTATAGGCTTTTTTTTTTCATCACAGATTTGATTTGCCATAGACTTTATTTGACCCTGGATTATAAATCTCTGGCTTTCAAACACTACCTGACACCATGAGCTGTTGCAGCAGCTAATTGGCAGCTGCTCACAGTCTTATTTTGCTGAGAAGGTTTTTTTCCTGACTGCCTTGAAATTTGCAGGTCGCTTTCAAAAAAAGATTTGCACGTGTAACAAGTGGTGCCGGATCCATACTGAGATCCTACAGGATCCAGACATGGATGCAACCCTATCACTGCTAAAGAAATGAGCCTGTGTGGAGAAGCATGTGGTGTGGTGGGTGTGGGAAGAGGAAAGGGCTTGAGCCTATCTCATCCCCAGCAAAGCAGGAGGCGGTAGCTTCACACAGTGGACAAAAAGATGATCTCTTCAGCCCACCATCCCCACCAGCGACTGCGATCACGGATGCCTCCATGCTAGGCGAGGCTGCTGACGGCAGCTGCCAAGGTAGGAGCTTCAGAGAGGAGCCTGCACAAAGCTGTGCTAGCATCAAAAGTTATAAATAACGCAGTCAAAGCTTTCTAATGATCGTGTCAGGCTGCACAGTTCAAGTCATGTGAAATAATCTCATGGCCCTTTTTTTCTTCTCCTATCAGAACAGATGCTGCTGAGCAAAATGACTCTAGTAACAAGGAAGCTGTTTTCCACTGCCCATCTCCCTGTAGCAAAAGCCAGCGGACAGTCTGCACAGGCATTTCACCATGAGATCCAAGCAGCAGATTAAAAAAAAAGGCTGTACTTCAACCACACAAAAAGAGGAGCCTTTTCTCACACGTGTCTTTGCACAGTGTTAGGAGACAAGCAACATTATTGCTTTTGTCCCAGCGGAGCCTGGAGCAGCAGGTTCGTCTCAGCTGTTTTTCCTGCCTTTGACTCTCAGCCTATTCGATGCCTTTCCACCAGCTCCACGCCTCCTGAAGGTGATTCAGAGACAAAACTCATTTTAATAGCTTGTCTTGGCCGAGGCCAACTAGGAATATAGCTGTGTTATTATCATGAGCTGGAATGCAAAGCTATTTACTTCATTACTAGGAACAACAACAAAATAACATTCCATGGTTCTGGCAAGGGTATAACCAGAACTAAAATATTGCATACAAAATAGAAAAAGACCTGGAATAAACTTATTATGAATCTAATATATTTTTTCTTGGACAAAACAGGCTCAGAAAGCTTCAATGGCTTGTGAGAGGCTCCTGGGAAAGCAGGGTTTTATCTGTCTGACTGTGCAAACCTCTGACATACTGAGGAGATGCTTCCAGACGAGAGCCGGGGACTGACCACTGGCACTTCACTGATGAGTGAATGCTTAACGGCTGGAGTCTGAAGAAGGACAGAGCTAAAACTATTAATCAAAGAAGTTTTTATATTTTGGACCGACTACAGTTCTGGAACCAGGGTTGGCATCAAATTTGTGTTTCCATTCACAGCCATTGTAAAAGCAGAGCTGTAGAGCTACAGGTGGAGTAAAGTAAGAGTAGACTGAATTCGCTATGGGACTAACATAACGGTTGGGTTTTTTGATTTATTTTTTTATTTAAAGGCTCTCCGTGCAATTTTGAGAAGCCTTTTCATTGATTACGGATAACTTCTTTCAAGGAGGAGATTTCATTCCCCAGCCAAACATGGAGCAGCTCCCCCCAGCAAGATGGACATGGAGGAGTTGCCTTCTCTTCAGAGAAGAGTTCTTCAGAAGTATAAAACATGAGAATAAGTAGAAGGATCTGCAGTCAAATCTGCTTATCTTTGAAAGAGGATCAGAGTGTTTATCTGGTTGTAACAACATAATGTCCTTCAGTTTTGTTCCAAATTTTCAGTCTATCTTGGACTATCTTTTGAATCTTAAGTAGATCCAGCTGTTCCTAAATCCCCCATGAACATACCTGAAAGCAACATGTGCTGTACCTTGAGCATCTAACATGTCTTCCGCCTCCTCAGTCCACTGGAAAAACTTTTTTAAATAGTCCTTCAAACAGCCTTCCAAGTGAGGAACTTGTCCCTTTGTGGGATTGATTTTTTCTCCATGTGCTGGACATTCAGTTCATCAGCCCTGCTCTGCACCTTCCCATTTCCCTGGCCGTGCCTCTTCTCTGGCACTGCTAGAGGAGGCCCTGTGCCCGCCTGCCCTGGCGAGCTGAGAGGTGGCTATGGAAGCTGAGTACCAAAGATTCCAAACACCTTCAGGGACCAGCACAGAGAGCATCCTAAGGGGCACCGCAGTGTGCCAGGCTGCACCATCAACCCTCCGACACAGTGCAACCAGGAAAATCGCTCGCTTTTGGGGTAGTAGGTCCTCCCATCCCCATTTAAAACTACTGTGAGTGAGAAACATGGCTGCATGTGCTTCTTCCAAGCCATGTATATTTGTGCCCACTCTAGGAGGAGATATAAAATCAGGCAGAGCAGCTCTGGCTTCCTTCTTTCCTTAGATTATTCGCATTGTCATTTTTCCCTGCACCAATGTTTTGGGTTCAGCAAAAGTCATATGAAAGGTTGAAGACAAGGTAATGTACAGCTACTGGAAAGGATGAGCTTTGGGATATTTAATCCATGGCATGTTTGCATGCAGAACAGTGTTCAAAGGGACAGCAGGAAGAGAAGTACAGTCAGTGAGTCCCAGATCTGACTTTCTGAAAAGGCTGTGTGCAGCAGGGAGAGCTGAAAAATCTCAGCAACACCTGTGCTCCCTTGGGCTGGCTCTGTGGCCTTTGCAGGACGTTTGGCTCACCCTCTGCCTCGGCTTTCTTGTCAGCGGGCCTGGGAAAGCAATGCGAACATCAGTAGTACAGGGTTAGAAAGGATTACTCAGAGTCTACGGCACTGTGGATTGGAAAAGCGCAGCACAAGCGCTTTTATTATGTAGGTGTTAAACACGTACAGTAATTCTTCAGTGCTCATCTGTTTGGGTTGCTTTCTAAGTTTGGTTTAAAAAAAACCCAACATCACAATCAATCGTCAGTGGAGATGTCTTGAAAAGATGAGCTAAGGTAGGGAAGTTTCTGTAGTGAGTCATGGAGAGATCAGAAGCAATTTATCCGTGACTTCCCGTCCTCGGTTGTCTGTCCGGAGCAGCCGCTTCCCATCCCGCTGGGTGGCCTCCAGGCAGCTGCTGCTGCCAGAATCCAGCATCCAGCATCCCCGCGCACAGCCCTGGTCCTCACCTGTCTTTTGCCCATTGCAGTACACAGGTCCCTCTGCATGCCTCTGTGTGGGTGACTTTTTCCTTCCCAAAATGTACTCTTTGGGGGTTTTTCCATTGATTATCCAGGCTATAGGAGAGATTTATGCTGGGGCTAAAATGTAAGCTCTTCCTGTAATAAATCATACTGTTTGGATACAAGGAAAACCAAAAATCAATTTGCTTTTCGCTACCTCCCTGTCCCCTCCTTCTGCTCACACACTGTTAGAAACACGGGCTAATTTAATTGCAGGAACATCAGGCACCAAAAGGGTAGAGGAAAAAAATAAATCCAAAGCCTTGTAGTACAACTGTAACAGTGTTTTACGTTCTCTGGGGTTTTCACTCGCAGTGACTGCATCAAGGTTTTAGTCACACAGAATTTAATACTGATTTTTATTCCACTCATTCTGTAGCAGGGCCGTGTGCTTGACCTTTGTGAAAAAAAGACCACTCTAGGGCCTTAATGCATCAATGCTCGTTGTATCTTGGGTAGGAGCAGGGCTTTGGTTTCTTCCTTTCTTCTCTCTGGCACTGGGTTAACAGATAGGTACTATCCATCTGTGCTAAGGTTCCTGCTCCTGGGATGAGGTGATGAAATCAAAATCTCAGCTCCAAGAGCTGAGATTATTTCTTTCAATAACTTGAATTTCCAGTCTTTCATCATACTGAGGGGAAATTTGAAAACATCACCTAGAAGATGTCAGCTGAAGTCTGTGAAGATGCTGGAGCTACAGCTCAAACAAGAGATGCACTACACTGTGCATCTCAACCAGGACTTAATGAAAGGAATTACTTCTACAGGGCTGCCTGGTTTATGGCTGAAGAAGAGTGTGGCAGGCCCAGCCTTTCACCAGCCCATAAATCTGGCTGCTGGGGCGGGAGTTTTGACAGAGGACTCTCTTACAGCCAGACGTGTGGGAGCAGCGCAGACTGATGTGGGGTTTGACATTGTACCGAGGATGGTGGACACCCCACCGCTGAATTGCCAATGTGGGTATTTGGGATCACCTTCGGAGATGATTTGGAGGCTACAGAAAATTGCAGAGCGTGGCTGGCTGCCAACATGGGAGAGAGAATCCCACAAATGCACCATAACATGCTCGGGGGGATCATGCTGCAGCCTCCTTCAGGGGCTGGTTACAGTATAGAAAGACCTGGCAATATTCAAGAGTATCTGCTTGCTGCCTCCCATCAGGAATGCTACAATCACTGCATGCTCTAACCGTTCATTTCTGGAGGTGAATTTTTCAGAGTCAGTGAATGAGGTGGTGCGGGGAGCAAAATGCTCTGATAAAGCTCTTCAAGTGCCGATAGGAAAAACACCTGGCTTGGAAAATGAATCCACCAATATTTTAGTCAACTAAATGTCTTAAAACACACAATGCTAAATGTTCTCAGTGGATCTTCTCTATAGGGTTATCTTACTCTTAGAGCGTGTCCGAGCCTGGACTTGTGAGTCTTCTGAGGCCATGGAGGTTCGCTGGGGAGAGCCAGTCCCAAGGCAGTCATTTTCTCAGCTCCAAGAGAGGAGCCCTGTCGGATAAAACTGCAGCGAGAAGTTAGCAAAGTGCAACTTACCTGTTTTGCCATCAGTATGTGCGCCCTCTTGCATGGAAAGATTTCCCTGTCATCACTCAGGCACTTGTAACCCCCATACCATGCCAGCAGATGATTCAGGCTTTTCTTTCCTGCTGCTTTAAATTATTCACTTCCTCTTACTATCTTCTTTTTTTGTTTGGGTTTTATTTTTTTCCCCTTGAGCAAGTGAAAGTAATTTGCCTGTTGTTGCAAGATCTGTTTTGCCTACTCCTTCCCCAGGACCTACACACCACTGCTGGGACCAAGAGGTGACTAAGGGCTTTGCTACAGCACGAACACCAAGCAGAGAGCTTTGCAAAGTTGCATGTCATCTAGCGGGAAATACTAAATATGATGAAACAGTTTCAGGGCTCGGCATTTCAGAAGCCAGCACCAATTACTCTCGGTCCAGGATGAATCACCCTGAAGCTGCTGCAACCTCAGGCAGCTGCAGCAGAGTGGGTGGCTCTGCCACTGCCAGAGCCCTCCCACCACCTTCACTGTGGCCTTTCCCATCTCCTGGAGATGTTTTCTCCACCAGCAGCAAGCACCTGCTCTCCTTGCTTCTCCAGCGTGATGCCCAGAGCCTGCCTGGCATGGAGGGACATTGTCATAGACTTACTAGATGGCATCAGAAAAACAGGAGAGATAATCTCTAGCTGGAGGTCTTACAGGGGATCTCCAGACTAGCTCGATGTTGCCCCTTCTTTTGTCCCCAGTGTATCCTTCAGAAAAAGCTACTCAGTAGAGTGAGTTGCTGTGACCATCTGCACCTGTGATGGCTCTGCACCCTACTCAAGGAGGAGAGGAGCATCCCAATGAGCTCCCCAGCTCCTGGGTTGCTGGGTGCAAACCTGTCCCTTCGTTACAGACCTCTTCCCACTGCCACACCAAGGACCAGATGAAAAAGAAAGGTCCTTTCTAGAGGGACTCAAGCAAACAGATTCCTAACATTCTGATTCTGTCCATAAACTGGAAAGGTTTATCAAAACCTGCTGTTGAAGTACCTAGGAAGCCCTTTGCCATTTAAGCAGCTTTACTTAAGAACGACACTATGTTTTAGATGACTAAATCCAAGACCATCATGTCATGCTATGTAAAAATCTTAGGAAATCTAAAAAGAAAGTACTTGATTTTGACTGTCCAGAACAAATGAACACTAGTAACCAAACTAATGAAAACATAACTGAAAACATAGTCCTTATTCTCTTTATTTTAAAGCATTCTGAGCAGAGTTCAGTTTTTCTCCCCAATAATCTCTGGATTTCACATCTGTACATTTTTATTTTTAGTTACCTGGTAGCTCTTATTAAACTACATGTTGAGAAATAAGATTTTATCATTGAAAATCTCAAACCTGGAGAGTGAATGATGAGTTTCCAACCAAACAGCTTTTCCCATGTCAGCACCTGGATGTGACAATTTGAAATGCAACAAAGGTAGAGAGACATAGAGATATTTCAATGCCTTTGAAAGAAAACACCTCCCTAAAATATTACTATTGAATGCAGAAGTACTACCATTTGTCAAAGTTGAGCAGGTCTTCACCTCCTAAGATGTGCTGAATAGAAGAAGAAGATACCAGGGCGGTGCCAGGGGACTGCTGTGACTGGGAGGTCAGAGCAGCTGGAGGAACAGGCAGAATCACAGAATGGTTTGGCTTGGAAGAGACCTTAAATATCATCTAGTTCCCACCCCCCTGCCATGGGCAGGGACACCTCCCACTAAACCAGGTTGCTCCAAGCCCCATCCAACCTGGCCTTGAACACTGCCAGGGGAGGGGGCAGCTACAGCTTCTCTGGGTACCCTGTGCCAGTGTCTCAGCACCCTCACAGGAAAGAATTTCCTCCTAAAATCCTATCTAAATCTACCCTCCTTTAATTTGAAACTTTACCCTTGTACTGCCACTACATGTCCTTGTAAAATCCCTTTCCAGCTTCTCTGTAGCCCCTTCAGGTACTGGAAGGCTACCATAAGGTCTCCCTGGAGGCTGAATAACCCCAACTTTCTCAGCCTATTTTCATAGCAGAGGTGGTCCAGCCCTCTGATCATCTTCATGGCCCTCCTCTGGACTCTCTCCAACAGCTCCATGTCCTTCTTATGCTGGGGACTCCAGAACTGGACACAGTACTGCAGGTAGGGTCCCACGAGAGCAGAGTAAAGGGAGGAGAATCACCTCCATCAACCTGCTGCTCGCGCTTCTTTTGCTGCTGCCCAAGATATGGTTGGCTTTCTGGGCCACAAGTGCACAGCAAAGAGGCAAGGAATACAAACTCTATCTGCCAAACAGGCAGGAACCCTGGTGGGGAACAGGCCAAGAAGGATGCAGATGCAAGTTGGGATCCTTCATTAAAATAGTCATCAGATTGGAAGTGATACAATGTGGCAGGTAAAAGCATTAACTTCTTATACAGGAGAAGTGATTGCAGGGGTCTGAAATGTCCATCCATAATGAACAAGCATCTCCAGGCGAGCAAAGGTGGATGAATTTACCATGGGCACACTCTGAGGCTTCACCTTCCTTGCTTTTCTTTTCCACCTGTCCCCTAGTTGAGCTAGAAGCCACCTGCAGATCTGCTCCAGGCCAGTTAGGCTGCATACCCTGAAGCGCTCCCAGCCCGTTCTGCCTGGCTCCTGCTGTTTCCTCGGCCATCGGGGCAGAGGAACACCTGGTCAGCCATGCTGCTCCTCTCAGTGCCACAGGCCACCCTGGCTGGGTAATAATGAACAATTTTGTGGGGTTTGCACCCAAACCAGGGAGTGAAGCAAAGATTTTTCTCTTTCTCTCCAATGTTCTCAGATAAATGAATGCAACACACAAAATGGATATAAAATTGACAGAAAGGCTCTATTAATCATTAAAAAATAAATGAATGCAACAGTGGACCATAAAGGTTTCTGAAAGTTTTTCTTCACAGTCTATCATTTCCCTCTTGAATTCAAAACCACCCACTAGCTATTTGAATTAAAATCACTGAAAATAAAAACTCCAGGAGCGTTTCTGATGGAAATCGGTGGACAACAAACAGATTGTAAAGCTGCACATGGTCACCATAGCAACGGGGCTTCCAAAAGGATGCAGGAGACCATCACTAGCATCCACAGCACCAGAAGAAGCAGGAGCAACCTGACAGGCAGGCAGGGGTTGTCCTTTGCAGGGAGCTGTTTTGGGGGCAGACAGGAGGTTGTGCAGACAGGGTCCTCCCTTCCAGCTCCTTTGCCAAAAGGGTCATTGGGCAGATGTGGGGATTTGGGATCTTGGCAGGAGACCCTCAGAAATGTGGCCTTAGGGCAGCCACTGAGTAGTCCAGGCTTAATGTAAGTGCTGGGCAGGGAAGGTGAATCCGGTGTCTCCACCAGCGCAAATTTCTATCTGAGAGTGAGTCCAGAAGAACTTTTAAAAAACATATTAAAAACCCAACAGGGACCAGAACAAACCAGCTTGGCTCCACACAATCTTCCCTGTCATGAACCAATAAAAAAAAGCATTGGACACCCCTGACTCCAGCACAGGCCACAGTTCACAGAGGAATTCATCTCACACTGTAATAAGAAGATGAGCAGGGAAAAGTGCCACTCTGCTACTCAATAAATAGCAAATACTATTGATAAATAATGTCAATAAAGTCAAAGTGTCTAATACTTTTTTTTATTATTGGTCTTCAGTGAATATATTGCTGCTGAGCAGGCAGCCAAGAAAGGGAATGAGATGCAAGCCTAGAAGAAAGCAGTAGTTAGAGAGCACCTGGTTGAAGTAAATGTTTTCAATCTCATTGTGCAAGAGGAATTTCACCCAGCGCTGACCAACATTACCTCAGAATGGTAGATGGTTAATTTTGGGAATTTTTGGCACCCACGTCAGGGCACCCTTAGATTAAAAAAGGGCAAAGGAGTTCCTATGGACAGAAAAGGGAAGACGAGAGAAGCCAAAGGAATCTCAGACCGGTCAGCTTAACTTTAACTCTCTGGAACAAATAATCAATTTATTTGTAAACATCCAGGAGACGGCAACAAGGTGAGAAGAAGCCACTTCATCCAGAGCAAGCCATACCAATCCAACCTTCTTTCCTCCTAAAGAAGACTAGCAGCAGGTTCTGGGATGAAAGGAGAAGCTCCAGATATGTTGCAGCTCGGCTCCAGCCAGGCTTTAGCACCGTTTCACGCAATGCTCTCCTAAAGCAGACAGGGAAACTCTCTGGATGAAACCAGTAGAGGATGGGTGGCAAACTCCTGTGTTATTCCGCTCTTTAGCAGTGATTCATTTTCAAAATGAAAGGCTGTACAGAGTGAGGGTAAGCCAGGATCCATCCCAGGCACAGGCCCATACACGGCTTTCATATAAATCACCTGCCTGAAAGAAGAAGGATCAGGTTTGTTAAACCTGCAGATGACCCAAAGCTGTGTCAGGCTGCAAGTAACACAGATAACTTTCCCTAAAAATAACATGAAAGAGGCTTTATAAAATAAAATAAGACATTCAAATTTCTGGTATGCTTACTAATAACAACCTGGAAAGACTGAATATACATATAGATGAGATCAGTCAAAATCCTTAGCTACATATCACCCTATATCAGGAAATTGCTTTCTACCAGAGCACTGTGCAGAGCTCACCTCCTGATTTGTGCTGTCTCTGCAAAAGGGGAACCAGAGCATCTTTTATTTTACATTTTCATTTTTTATTTTTAAGGCCCTCATTTTGCCTCAGGCACTCTATAACTCACATCAGTGACAAAGAAATGTGAAAAGCCTTCACCATGTTACCAGCAAGCCTGGAGCCTCCATGAATTGAGAATTCAAATACATTTTGACTCGTGCTCGGACTGGAGGCGGTGGGAAGAAAACAGCCCCAAATTACAGTCGATCCTGAGAAAACTTTAATGGTCAAATACTGAGCAACATAACAGTATTTCATAGTTTTAGGTCAGAAGCCATGAGATTAAGTAAAAAATTTACCCGATTTAGTTTCCCAATTCTTTTCCATTAAAAAGTTCAGTATTTTAGCAACCATTGAGAACACTGGAGAAGAAACTGGCACAAGGAAAACATACTCAGGAGAAAGCATGTTGAGCAGGATACCAGGTATCTTTCTCAAAGCTGATTTCTGCTGACAGCATGCTATACTTCTTTTACATCTGCTGCAAGATTGGCATCTGCCTTACTGATAAGGCTTCCCCCTGTACATGTCTGTATTTTATATTACCAATGAAGGTATGATCAGGTAAAATTAAAGGTCACTTGCTGATGGGACTTTCCACCCCAACTTGTGAGGGACTCGGGTTAGAATCATAGAATCATTATGGTTGGAAGGGACCTCCAGGGTCATCAAGTCCAACCTTTATCCCATCATATTCCTAACCACTGGACCATTAGACCATGGCCTCAAGTGCCTCATCAACCCGGTTTTTGAACACTCCCAGGGATGGTGACTCCACCACCTCCCTGGGCAGCCTATTCCAGTGCCTAACCACCCCCTCAGTAAAGAACTTCTTCCTAATATCCAACCTAAACTTCTCCTGACGGAACTTGAGGCCATTTCCTCTCATCCTGTCATTAGCAATTTGGGAGAAGAGACCAACACCAGCCTCACTACAAACTCCTTTTAGGTAGTTGTAGAGGGCAATAAGGTCTCCTCTCAGTCTCCTCTTCTCCAGGCTAAATAACCCCAGTTCCCTCAGCCGGTCTCCATAAGGCTTGTTTTCCAGACCTCTCACCAGCCTCGTTGCCCTTCTCTGGACTCGCTCCAGCACCTCAATGTCCTTCCCATCCTGCAGTGCCCAGAACTGGACACAGTACTCAAGGTGCCATCTCACGAGTGCAGAGTACAGGGGCACTATTACCTCCCTACTCCTGCTGGTCACACTGTTTCTGATACAGGCCAGGATGCCCTTGGCCTTCTTGGCCACCTGGGCACACCACTGGCTCATATTCAGCCAGCTGTCAACCAACACCCCCAGGTCCTTTTCCGCCAGGCTGCTTTCCAGCCACTCTTCCCCAAGCCTGTAGCGCTGCATGGGGTTGTCGTGGCCGAAGTGCATGACCCAGCACTTACCCTTGTTAAACCTCATGCAATTGGCCTCAGCCCATCGCTCCAGCCTGTCCAAATCCTGCTGCAGAGCCTCCCTACCCTCAAGCAGATTGACACTCCCACTCAATTTCGTGTCATCTGCAAATTTACTGAGGGTGCATCCAATCCCCAAATCCAGGTCATAAAGACATTAAACAAGACTGGGTTACAGATATCCAAAACACTAGTGTTCACAACTAGCTCACCAGACATGCAGCCTGAAGGCTGATCTACATAGAGGTTACTCCTATACAAACGAAAACGATGTGGGTTCTTTTGTGTCACCTGTTGTCCAAAACAAAAACACCAACATCACATCTCTGTCTTGCACTGGATAACTCATGCAGAGAAAGATAATGGAATCATGGAATCATAGAATCACAGAATGGTTTGGCTTGGAAGAGACCTTAAAGACCATCTCGTTCCCACCCCCTTGCCATGGGCAGGGACACCTCCCACTAGACCAGGTTGCTCCAAGCCCCATCCAACCTGGCCTTGAACACTGCCAGGGAGGGGGCAGCCACAGCTTCTCTGGGCACGTGTGCCAGTGTCTCACCACCCTCACATCAAAGAATTTCTTCCTAACATCCAATATAAATCTACCTTCCTTTAGTTTGAAACTTTACCCTTGTCCTATCACTCCATGCCCTTGTAAAAAGTCCCTCTCCAGCTTCTCTGTAGTCCCTTCAGGTACTGGAAGGCTGCTCTAAGTTCTTCCTGGAGCCTCCTCTTCTCCATGTTGAACAATCCCAACTCTCTCAGCCTGTCTTCATAGAAGAGGTGCTCCGGCCCCCTGATAATCTTCGTGGTCCTGCTCTGGACTCACTCCAACAGCTCCATGTCCTTCTTACGCTGGGGACTCCAGAACTGGACACAGTACTGCAGGTGGGGTTTCACAAGAGCAAAGGGGGAGAATCACCTCCATCAGCCTGCTGATCACACTATGAGATGAACTGAATTTGAGAGACTGTGCTCCCTGGGCTGTGTGGGTTGCAGCCTGCTCTGGGACCACTTCAGGCTGTGTGTCCCAATGAAGCCTTCAGCGCTGGGCTTGGCATACAAAAGAAATTCAGGCAAGAAATAAAAACCCCAAGGAATGATGCAGATGAAATTACATTGCTTATTTTTACCTTTGTTTTAATGAATGGATTCCCAAACTTCTTGTTTTCCTGATTTTCTGTTTGTATGAATGAGTGAATGGGTGTGTAGTTGAGAAAAATACCATTGGAGGACTACTAAAATTAAGCTGTATGAATTAGGGTGGCAGTCCTCGGTGCTGAAAACCAGATTATTCAGCAGTAGCTGAGTTTGCCCTAAACCACTCCCTCTGCTTTAGCAGAGGAGAAAAACTGGGCCATTTGTGAAATGGGGAATATGCAGCCAATAAATGTTAATAAGCTTAAAAATAAGCTTAAGGTTTAAGGAAGATGTGTTCAAGGAAAGTTACCATTGAGATACCTATCATGTTACTTCCCCAAGAGCTAAGACAAGATTACCACATGACCTGGGTCATGCAGGTTGGCAAAAAATCCAAAGAAGACTGGACATCCTCCTTTGAAGGGGCTGAGATATATCCTTTGAAGGGGGGATGTATCTCCTTACATTTGAAGACCAATGTTTCTCACCAGGGGATCTCTGCATCTGCTGGGAAACTTGCTGGGATTTTAGCCTGAAAAGACTGCCTCTTCCTTGAAATCTCCCTAGATAAGATTAAATCTAAGTAATTCCTTCAGTGGCAACTTCACAAATCATTTTGATAGATGGATATATAATCTGATGACCAACCATTTGAATCTATTGATTTATTGATTTGATCTTAACCATTATCTCAGTGTGATCACTTCATTGGTCTGTCTTTAATTAGCTTAGTAAAAATAATGAATTAAATTTAGCAATACCCTTGCTCAGATGTGCCTTCATTCACACATCCTTTTTAATCACCTCTGTAAGGAATACACAAGGCAGGTTTACTCTATTGAGTAGTCACTGAGGTCACAAACCCGAGGGCGGTGGTAAATTTGGGTAAGGCATACGCAGGCAGCTCAGCTCTGCAGCTCTCCAGCCAACACCTTGCGCACCCTGTGAATAAAGTAATTTCTGAGCATCTTCGATCTTCAGCATGTCCCAAAGGCACCCTGTTGCACTCTTGAATGAGGGGTGCAGAGGGCTTTATCTCAGAAGCTATCAAACTCTTTGAGGACATCTTTGTTCATGCCATACCACCAAGGAGGATAGGACAGGGCATCCTGGATCCCATGCTGGATGATTTATCCTCCCTTAGCCTTCAGTTGCGATCATGGAGAGCTCTGACTCTTTTGGGGAAAGAGCTATGACCAAAGTAAACTGAATGAGATGAGATTTTGAACTGCAGGATTTTGAATACAACATTACTAGGATCACAAGGATCCCATTCTGCTCTTTACTTTTTGAATTATTGTAGTTCTTGGATACTCTTAGAGTATTTTGGTATCTCTTGGAGACATCATGTCCCCCGTGGGGTAGGTAGGTACCACACAAAAAGTGAGTCTCAATGGACTTTTATGTGGGATGGACAGGTGGTGGAAGGAAAGCAGCAGCTGAAATCCCACATAATTTGAGTAGAAGAGCTGAAACCTCCCACTTGATGCAGAATGGGAGCAAACAGAAAGAGAAGGAACCAGGCTGGTGCCCGTGGAGTCACCCACCATCAGAGCACGTGCTCCTGCTGCTCCCAATGTCCAGGTGACTCTTCTTTCAAGGTGTACACTTTCAAATCCAGGTCAACTCCACAACCAAAATGAATTAGCAGAAAAAATCCCACCTATTACAGAGGCCATCATACTATGAGTGAATATGGGATGCGGCTGTCCTGACCACTCAGTTAATCTTGTTCTTTACTGACATTGCAATCTGTTAGGTTTGTGAGGAGGCCAGAAGACATTGCCTGAACTGGCTTGAAAAATTATAAACAAGCATTTATTTTACTTTATTTTTTTTACTGGAGAAGCTGTTAGAGGCCTGGTTTGAAGCCAATTTAAGTCAATGACAGGATTTAATTGGGCTTTGTTTTCAGGCTTGGCAGTAGTCTCTTTTTAAATCATTCCTCTGCTTATAATCAAGACTTGTGCCCGTCACTTCTTCCTAGGTTAGACAGCGAGATGGGTGGGTGATGGTCACTGCTGCAGTCGCATACCACCCGTGTGTTCTTGGCGTTCAAAGCCAGGCTGCTTCACTGTTTCCACTGCCGACTGTTTGCAAACGCAAGAGAGGAGCTGAGAACAAACAGAGTGGTGCAGTCGGGGAGGGAGGGGTTTGGTGGCTGGGCTGGAGTTAGTCACCGCCGACTTCCATTTCCAGATCGTGAGGAAGGACTCAAACCATTTTAGGCATTTTCTTGGACTTCCTCCCTGGCTTTTAATTGAAATACCCAGGAGGAACGGAGGAATCCACAGGCCGCTTTTGCATTGATGTGGGATACTCATGTGCGAGCACAGACATGCTCGCCCCTCGTGTTGTAGTTCAGGCCACTGTCATTAGCCCTTGGCTCGTCTCCTTCACATGGGAACAGGGAATCTTCCCCATGTGTCTCACCTTCTGGAAGCTGATGCACTCCTCTGCGAATGGAGAGATGCTCACCTGACTGCAAATCATTTTTAAAGGTTCTTATTTCAGGGGCTACATATGCTAGAATGGCTTGAATATTCTAAACTAAACACATGTAATCTCTATACCTCCAAGTATAGAAATATACATATCTATATTTATATATCTGTAGCAGAGCCATAGATAGGAAGACACATGAACCAGCAAACTGCAGAATCACAAGAGGCCTCAGGCACCTCTGATTCTTTTCAGTAGGAATTCAGATGCCTACACCTAGCAGAGCAAATGAGAAAAAAACCCTGTGTAGCTGCCAAGACAACCGGCACATCCAGCTGCCAGACTTTTTGCTTTGCTACTCACTCTGATATTTTGTTTTGCATCTCCACGTGCCCACCAGCAGTGTCCTTTTTGGCTGGAGCAGCTGTCTGGGACACCACCACCAAGGTGTCCCCAGGGAGGCAGGCAGCAGGCACGCTGGGAGCATGATCAGTGTGGCCGGACACAGTCCTCTCTTTTCATTCCCAAACACAGGGCTGATGCTCACCATGCAGGGCAGTAGTAGCAGAGGACAGGAGTTGTAGGTGTTGCAAGAATTTGTTGTGAGGTCGATGTTACAATCCTTTTTTCTCCTTCTGAGTCAACACACTTTCTGTGTCCAGGGAAGTTCAGTGCCCTGGTAACCCAGGGAAGCTTCTTCTGGGGCTTGGTGCTTGGCCCTGCAGCGCCACACAGAATGGCCATGGCCAAGCCCCTTCATACAGGGCCCAAACACCTGCACAAGACATTTACTCATCACATATATGATGGTGAAAGACTGAACAAACTTTCTGTAATTTTGTGATGTGGATTGTGCATCTCACAATTCACATTTTGTTTTCTTGAAGACTGTTCTTAAATATCAACAAGTTTGCAGTCATATAAATATTTTCAAAAGAGGAATAACACCAGCCTTGAAATTGTTACTTTTCTAATCACTAGAAAAGCTCTCTATGCTGCCCCCAAAGTTACCTAAATGTTTCTTCAGCTCTAACAAAAGATAAACAAAGAGTTTTATCTTTGAATGCTGAATGCCACCTAAAAAAGTTAGCTGAGATTTGCTGCCTGAAAGTATTCAGCAGGGTTTTTCTTCTCACAGCACTAAAAATTCCTATCTGCAATGTTTGCCATACCTCCTCGCACCTGCAACTCTGTGAGACCTCTGTATTTGGTGTATTTTGTCACAAGCAGGCAGGATGGAGACCTCCCTCCGCAACCTGCCAGGCAGTGCTTTCCTTCTCTGGGCCACAGACATCAGCTTTATTCTCCGGCACTCAAAACAATATTGTGTCCTCACTGCCAAAGTATCGTGCCAAACACAATTTCACCTCTCATCAGGGCCTGACGGTGGATGAAAGCTTTTTTTACAGCTGGTCCAGCCTTCATAAAAGTTTGTAGCTTTACTCCCAGGCGGCTGCATCCTTACTGCAGTGCCTGCGCTGGACTGCGCAACCGGCCCTCCCCTGACATCACACCAAGGGGCTGTTTGTGCCCACCTCTGTGTATTTAATCCACTGCACACTGTGGCATCCCTCTCCCATGCCCAATCTGAGATCAAAGGGAAGGCATCTGAGATGGCAAAAGAGGTTGGAGTAAATATCACAAACCAGCTCACAAACCAGCCCTGCTCTGCAGAATCAACCTTCCCAGGGTTTCAGGCAACATGACAGTGCCAAGAGGAAAAGCATGCTGCTGCAGGCTGCTACAGCTCTGCCTTTTTGATGCTCTCTTGGTGACTTTTAATAGCATAGCACCATCAGGGGCTGATGCTCCCTTCTCCAAGGCTCGCAGGTCTCGTGTACAGGGCAGTCAGAGGATGCAAACAGTAAGTCCAGGGTTGCCTGATGTCAGCATCTCTTGCTCAAGACCAAGAGAGGTTTTTTTCCTCACGGATGTTGAAACGTGAGAATTTGCAAGGGAACTTCTGGGAAGTGAAGTGATAAGCCTACATAAATTAGGAAAGTAAGGAACTGAGGATTAACCCTATTGTTTTACATAGAGTCATCACGTTAGAATCAATTGGCTTTTAGTGTTTGTTGTTAATGATTGACTTGTATCTGTGTGTAGAAGGAAAGCATTTGTGCAGGCATTGCCTTTTCCAGCATGCCAAAAAGCCAAGAAAGTACAAGATCTTTTTAGAGAAAAGCAGAGAAAGAAAGAAAGCAACCAGACCTGTATTTCTTGTGGAAATTTCTTCTTCTATAGCAACTGTAAAACCAGCTCAGATTGTGTTGATTAACTAAGTGTATTATCCCATGAACAACATTAGCTTCATCAGAAGGTCAATACCCTCTGTACTGAAAGCCTCTTGATTCATTACATTTCTCTGCTACAGAGTAAATTCCTGTCTGACCCCATCAAAGGAATCACTTTATATCTTGAAGAATGAAAACTAAAAAATCAGAAAAAATTTTTACTTTTCTTGTTTTGCATTTTGATTGCAGACATTAAACAACAAATCACAGTTCAACACATAGAAGAATGTTGTAGCACATAAAAAAATAAACTGAATTGAGGAACACTACATGAAAAACAGCAAAGGAAGGGGAGGTGTAAGAGAAATAATTGTATTTTGTTCTTCATAAGTATGTGTGGACAGTGGATTTGTATCTGTGGGACAATTCAGGAAACAAACAGGTAAGTTTTGGGTTTAAGCTCAGCAGATTTCAAAGCACATTGTTTTTACCTTCTGCGGTGCAATAAAGCTTATCAAGAACTTTCCCATTGGATACCAGAGTCAAAAGAAGTAAGAGGAATGTGAACAGCGTGCTTCCTCTCAGTTGTTACAATAACTGCACAGATTTCCCATGTTAGCTTGAGCTCCATCGCACAATGATCATTTTTAGCAGATCATCGTAAACATAGTGCTGAGTTCACCAAGTTGTTCAGAAGTTTGCCATTCTTTCAACTTCCACAAGCACATGGCAAGTTCAAAGGTTCTTAAAAATACTATACTTTCACTCCAGAACCTCTTGCTTTCGTCCCCATAATACTCTGGGATAAATCAACTGCTGATGTAAATGCATTAATTTCAGTGTACCTTCATTCAGAAGAGACAAGAGTACTACATTTTCATTTAATGATTCAGATGTGCTTTCTGGAAAGAAGGAGTAGCTTCACCTCCCTGTTACAGAGGGGAAAGCTGAGCCTGGGAAGCAAAAGGTGGCGATTTGGCCAGCCCTTGGTAAAGCTGGGAGAGCATGCAAGCCTCTCGCTCCCATTCCACATTTATGCTTTCAACGAGAACCGTAATATGAAAACAGTGTATAAAGATATACACATTTCAGAGCACTAGATTTGGCTCTAGACGACCAGACCTCAAAGCTGTGGTATTTCGGAGGCGGGACCTACCTCTACCTCTCTGCGAAATTGTGAGAGGTCAATTTTCCTCATCTTTTCCTCTTTCACTCTTGCAAGGGGAGACAGGATGGCGTGTTTGTTAGTACTATAATGTTGCATTCGCTAATGAAATGAAGTGGGGTTTTTTTTGAGAACTTGTTTTAAGCAAAACCATGTGTTTCAGGGAGGAAACATTCTTCTGGTAAACAGCTGAGCCCTTAACATTTAGCAACATAACTGTGTTTGCAGCTATTGAAAACTGTGTGACCAAGGGAAGCCTGCATTTCTGGGGCTGGGGGCTGAAAGCATTTTGCTTGCTGTCAGAAAGCCAACCCTTTCTTTTATGTATTTGCTAGATGCAAGAACCAGCAATTGGATGGTTACTTCTTATGGTTTCAATAAAATTTGTCTTGTATCAAAACGCTGCTGCATTTTAATGTTGACACCGTACTGAGCGATGTTCTCTGCTCTGGCACAGCTGGCTCTTGATTTCCAGAAATACAGCTGCACCCTGGCATTACTTGCAAAAATTGCAGCCTTAAATCATTTCCTCACCCCTCTGACCTGCGCCAGGAAGGACCCTCCACACGCAGATCTCCCTCACTGGCATGGAGAAAGAGGTTTTCCTCCTTCTCTCCCTGGGAGCAGTGCCATCCAGAGAGCTGTGGTGGTAGGAGGCAGCTGGGGAACAGGAGAAATTACCTGCCAGACACAGGCAGCAGCCCTGGAAAGCTCAGGACAAAGGATAATACAACTGGAAAGTGCAAGCAGGAACAGGGCTGAGAAGATTGGAGCACCCTGTCCTCCTGTCCCACCAGCCCCGCTCTTTCAGAGATGCTTGTGCAGCCACAGGGCTGCAGGGCAAATCCTGCTGAAGGGGAGCAGGGAAGTTTTATCTAGTATAAGTGATTTCCCAAGCAGGATTAGGGAGAGGAGGAGGTTGGTCGGCTGACTTTGAGATCATACACCACTCCGACATCCAGCAGCTGGAAGAGGAAGGCCACAGCCCTGTCTCCCTCCAAGCTGAGGGAGATGATTATTCCTCTGCCTGCTCCTCTTGCTGATGCTGGGATGTTGAGCTCTGGGCATCACGTTGACCCTTGTAGTATGAGGGGATCTTATCTCGTTCCTCACAGCCCTCAAAACAGCTGAGCACACTTTCAAATTTCAGGAACCACCAGCTAAGGCCAAACGAGATCCTATGGTAGAAGTTCAAGGCCCTGCATTCCTCTTCTTATTGCTTTCCTGAGCAGATTCTAATTTTAATCGGACTTATGGTACATTCATCCAGTTATCTCAAAGTACATAATGACTGCTGTAATTACTGGCAATAATGAGTTAATTAATTCTTCCAGGTATTATTTTCAAGGGATAAATACTACTATCCTTTCTGCAAGAACAGGGAAACTGAGGTAAGGAAGAGTAGTTGTTGGGTAAATAGGTTTGTTTTACTTTTAATAGTATAATTCTTTCCTGGTTTTATTTGTATAGGTTTTTGTATTTGCTTCTTAGTGTGCTTTGTGTTCTATTATTACTTTCCAGTAATTTTGTATGTTATTGTTTTGACAGACAGCATTTAGCAGCAGTTGGCTGTGTGTATGTATTAAGGTTCATTTAAGAAAACTAGAGTGTTTTTAGAAAAAATAACAGATGCTGAAGAGGCATTTTTGCTTATATTTTTTGATTTATCTCAACCCTGTTTTCCTGGGTTTTCCTTTTTCTTACTCCATTTCTTGTTTCAGGCGACCTTTATCAGAAAAAAAACCAAACCAAACACAAGTAGCATTCTTTTTATTTTCCATATATTTCAGCTTAATTTTAAGTTTCTAATACGGAAAGCTAACTGAATATGACTTTCTAATATGTAAAGAACTAAGATAATCTACTAGTTGTAAAGCTTGTAAGGCGGAGATTCATTTTTATTAACTGCTTAGTGATTAATTATATCTGTAATTCATATTCAGAAGATATATGCTGGTTTGGTAGCGTTCACCAGAGATTTTATGTTTCCCACTGTTCAGGTATGCTTCCCCAAACTCATTCGAAGGGTAGATAAATAGGTAGCCAGAGCAGAGGGGAAGCTGCACCAAAAAACCCCACTTTATTTAGTTTGTCAGATTTTTCTGGTACTTAACAAAACTAACCAAGTTAGTTTTAACATATGATACTCTCTGGAGTAGCAAATAACTGCCCAGTTCTTTAACTTTCATCTCTTGGGCTGTGGCCCAGCAAGCACACATGCGCTTAGTTTTACTATGGCGAGTACTACAGCATGATTTCAGTGGAACTACGTGCTGTATAGAACTAGGCACACACGCGACTGTTGGTAGGATCAAGTGTCTAGATAGGAACTAGTGTCACAAACCCCTTATTTGAAACATCTGCATTGCTCCAAACTTGTTGTTTAGTAAGGGCCTGACTTTTAAAAGCTTTTAGGTGTTTATGTGCACTTTGGTGTCTTTATAAAGCTGGCACTAATTCCTCATTGAACTGCAGATTAAGGGCCTCTAGAGAGTCTGAAAACCATATATAGACTTATTTCAGTCAACTTTTAATTCTAAGGAGACTTAAAAAAAACATGTTAAAATTAGTCTCAGCTGTGTTTAAAAAAAAGTGCTTCACAAGCAAAGGAAACAGTCAATCTGACAAAATAAATAATTTGAGGTAATACAAGGCTTCTATAACTGGAATATTTGGGGGAATTTAGTAGCAATAAAAGGCAAAAACCTGTGAGAATCGTAACATTGTTTCTAAGGTGACGCTGCTAGGTTTGACACTGGAAAACCTGACAGGTTTACTTCTGAAACTAACAAGCTTTCTGCTCTCCAGACCATTTTCATATTGCTTATTGGGCATTGCAAGGCTCCCTCCACCTCACTTTTAAAACATGTATTTGTGCACCACCTATGGCTCCCAGACTTTTCTGGAAGGCCAATACATGTAGAATCTTTAAGCACTTTTGAAGCAGTTTGAGCATAACCCTATTTGCGTTTTCCCTTTTGTGTCAGGGGAGATGACAACAATCTTGCTGGAAATTAAGCCCATACAAGGGAAACTGAAGTATGGGAGTATGTAAAAGAGTCGGTGGATAACTGTTACAGGGCTGTGAATCTCCACTTCTGCCTTCTTTCATCGCCTGTGGTATTTATTCTGGTGTCTAGGCTAGGCTCTTCCCAAATAGCTGCTTCAGTTCTTATGTGCAGGATTGCAGAGAGCTCAGTCCTGAGGGTGGGTAGTGAGAGAAGTGAGTTAGATCCTGCTTGGATCAAATGAAACTGCTTTTTCCTTCAGCCATGAACCAAGAGAGCTCAACTCTTGTGATCCCTCAGCTTTATATGGAGTATGATGTGTATAGGACAGAATACTTCATTTGGTCAATTTTAGGTCACCTGTCTGGTCTGCTCCTCCCTGCAGGAGGGTCACAGGTGTGACCCCTTTTCTTCCTTTTCATTTCCAGCGTGCAAGAAGTTTAGCAGAACCAAGCCTTGGCCTTGGTTTCTATTGGAATAAGTGTAAGAGCCTTTCTGCATACCGTTCTACAGTGATAACTGTAAACATCAAGTGTTACCAGTCCTAGAGGCAGACACTGACTGAGAAACATTCTGTTAATTTCAGAAAGTGCAGTTACTTAGAAGAGACTTGACTGACAAGTAAAAATACTAAAAAGAAAGCTGGTTCTGTCCTGGCTCAAACCAGGATGCATTAAGAACCTACGCAGGCCTGTTTCCTCTCCACTTGCTATCCCCTAATGGTGTGGCCCATAAGAGCCCGAATGTGCCCAGGAGACAGGCTGGGATGGGCCGTTTCCTCGCTGATGAGCGCTGGAACAGTTGAGGGAAATTCTTGGCAGGCCAGCGACGCTTGCTGAGCTGTGGGACAGTTCATGGGCCGCCAAGGCTCACGGTGGACAGGGTGAATCTCACCTGTCCCTACCCACGGCCCGGGAGCCGGCCCCTGCTCAGCCTCACAGGAGCAGATGGGTTTTCAGGACGCTGCTATACCGCCTCAGCAAGGGTGGGTTTGGGGCATAAAGTGGGGTTTTTTTGGTGGGGCTCTGTATTTTTTGTAGAGTCTAAGGCAGCCTGCGCGGCTCTCGCACGCCCGAGCGAAGCGCTGTGCAGGGAGCGTCTCTGATCTCCCGCATTCACCACCCGCCGGCCATCGGGGCGGAGG
>VZRW01012029.1:261632-337568 GCA_013398125.1 Aegotheles bennettii
AATTTTCCTTCTATTTTATTATTTTAATCTTACCCCTTCTCCGAGGGGTCACTGAGCGGCCTCCCCCCCCACCCCCCGACTACCAACCTCTTCGCTTCTTTCCCCACCCTCGCAGAGGCGAAGAGGGAGTCCCCGCCGCGCCCGAGCTGCGGCCGAGGTTTTTCTCCCTCGCTTTTCGCGCCCCGCATAGCCCGTGGGTCCGCGGGAGCGGAGCTGGGCAGCCCCCTCCCTGCCCGGCGCCAGCGCTCGCAACCATCCTCGGCCGCCCGGGAGGGGGAAGGTAGGCAGAAGGGGGGGGGGGGCCGGCTTCTTCCTCCTCCTCCTCCTCCTCCTCCTGCCGCTGCTGTGGGATCGGCCCCTCTGCCTGCGCCGGAGGGGGGGGCAGCCTGCTACCGAGAGCGAGAGAAAGAGGAAGGGGAAAGAAGAGAAGAAGCGAGGAGGGGGGGGCAGAGAGGGTGTTGAAACCCGCCCCCCACCTTCCCATCCCGCGATCGGTGCTGCCTCCATCAGGACAACAACCCCTCCTCCTTCCCTGCACAACAAGATGTGAAGCGGAGACTCCTGGGACTTATCCTCACCCTCCTCATCCTTACAGCTCCCCTTTCTGCAGCCATTAGCGACGGGCGAGGAAGAAGCGAGTGGAGCTGGGGACCCCGCGCACGCCGGGCCGCTCTCCCCGCCGCCGCCCCCCCAGCCCTGTCGCTGGCGGTGGGTATTTTTTCGCAGGGTGGTGTTGGAGGGGGAAGGAGCTGCTGCTAGAGGACGGTGATCTTTTTTCTTTTTTCCTCCTCCTCTCCCCTCCTTCGCCCGCCTCCTTGTGGCGATGAGGAGGAGGAGGACGGCGCCGAGGAGGAAGAGGCTGATGGCGGCGGTGAGGAGGCAGCAGGAGGAGGAGACCCCCCGAAGGATGAAGATGATGATGGTGGCGGCGGCGAGGAAGCACCAGCAGTACAACAGCCGGGATTAATTTTACTAAAAAAAAAAAACCAACAACCAAAACCCATCAGCCTCTCTTTTTTTGTTTTTTTTTCTTTTTTTATTTTTTTGGCGGGGGTTTTACCTGCTCTTCCCATCTTCGCTCAGCCCTCTCGCCTGGGGGAAGAGGCCTCTCCCCCCCGCCCCAGCTCCCACCGTCTCCCCGCTTCTCCGCTGCCGCCCTCCCGGAGCCCGAGGGGCAGAAAAAGGGGAACTTGGCCCCCTCCGCCAGATCCTTCTCGCTCGCTCTCGGCGTTATTGTTTTTCTTAAGCTGCCTCGGGGCCCGAGAAGAAGGTGAAGGTTTTGGGGTGCACCCCCTGCCGTCTCTGCTCGGAGTGATTGTCTAAAAAAGAATTAAAAATGGCCGAGAATGTGGTGGAGCCGGGCCCGCCTTCAGCCAAGCGGCCTAAACTCTCCTCACCGGCGCTCTCCGTGTCCGCCAGCGACGGCACAGGTCAGTCCCGGGGGCCCGGGCCCTGCCCGCCTCTCCGTGCCGCGATTATTGCCCTTTTCTCCCCTCTTCTGCCTAAATCCCCTCCTCCTCTCGGGGCTCCCACTCGTGCCTGCCTTCGTCCTTTCTGCCTTGCCCGTTCCTCCCGTGTACGCTCTGTTGGAGCCCACTGGCGTTACTGGCACAGGGAGGGTGCTCGGATGTTTCTGCCCTTTTAATTTTTTGGAAGTGATTGAAAGCAAAGCTGTTCAGTTTATTGTGCTTTTGATCAACTGCAGATAAGGTTTAACAGTTTGTCATTTTCACGTCTTTCACGACAGTAGTTGCTGCTGAGCTCCTTGCTAAGCATATGCCTTCAATTTCGGTTGCAGAAATATGAAATAGTGCTAAAGATGATGCTTTTGTGCACTTTATTGTTGAAATATGCCTGTACGTTCATACACACAAATGTGTCTCATTTCTTATTTTATTTTGCATTTACTAGGGGGTTTTTTGCAGCTTGCTTAGGGACGAGATTTCTTTCTTGGCTGTTTTTCTTTTCTTCCTCTTACCGCAGTCTCCTTATTTGATTTAGTTTTTACAATCCTTCTTACTCTTCCTTGCAGAAGGATATATAAAAACTGGTTCAAATAAAGCATCGTCTTTAGGAAAAAACAGCTAAAACTAAAATCCGGATCCCAAACTTTGGGTGTAAAGGCTATCGAGACTCCTATCTTACTAGAAATGAGATGTTATTTCACCTTATTTGCATTAAGAATCAATATGGAGAGCAGTTCATCTTGCATCTCCCATTTCTTTGCTGCGAGACCAAAATGTCTGAAATTCCTCTGTAGACTTAACAGGCTGTGAAGATAAAGGGGCTTCTCTGCAGTCCTGCAAAGGTCTTCGGTGATGCTGTGAAGGCAGGCTGGAGGTTGGAAATCTTAAGTGTCCGAATCCCTGGCAAATATGAACTGGTTGTACTGGGAAGGGGGAGGGAGTGACAAAGGGCTGTTCAGCTTTTTAATGTTTCTTGTGAAGCAGATGAGCATTTGGTTTCATTTTGCTGTGAGAGTACCTGGTTACCTGTCCCACAGGAGTTTCTCTGAACTCACTTTAGATCTTCTTAGCCTATGCATTATGGAGGAGGCCTCCTTCTGCCAGTCTGGTGAGTGATGGCATTTCTGATGCCACCGGTGGTCTTGTTCAATGCAGTTAGAGCTGACAAGAAGAAGGAAGAGTTGTTTGTTGTGTTGTGGTTCTGTTTTTGTTTTTTCTTCTTTAAAGAGCTTCTCATTTGACAGTAAACAGAAGGTTTCAGTAGCTGGTTTTTGGTTGAGCAGTGGATGTGATTCTACTCAGAATCATCTTAAGGATTTTGATTTTTGCCTTCTCTCTTCTTGGTGAATGACATGTTAGTTTTGAAAAGTTTGTAACTTTTAGAGCATATTGCTTATAGGCAATGTTATGTTGTAACTAGAGGACATGACTATTCCTAATATCAACAGGTCACTAGTAAGAGAGTAGGAGAGAGTTGGAGAAGTTGCTCTGTAGCCAGAGCCAGTTGTTGTTTCTTTGTGCTAGGCTTGGAAACCAGTACTTAATTCATCAGAACCATTTTTACTTTGTGTTGACAGTGGTTATCTTGCTCTGTTTAGAGAGGTGAAATAAAAATGTGTTTTGTGAGAGAAGTCCCGATACTTGAAAATATGGAAGTTAAAGGCATATTTTGATTCAGATGAATGCACGTATCTAAGACATTTGAGATCAAATAAGGTTTGGATGATTTGTGAATGTATTTCAGTTTAACAGGTGCAGATTTTCACAGATTACTTAGTCTATTTTAATTGTTAGCTTACTCAGCAATTTATCAAATTAACTTTTTACAGTTATGGTGAAACAGTAGGGATTGTTGGACTGCTTCACTAGTGCACAAATGGTATAGTTTTTCTTGACGTGACTGAGATTGCCATCAGCTGATGGCTGCGCAGAGGTCTGTAGTGGTGCAAACACTGTATATGCGATGTGAAAGCTGTTAAAGGATTTTTTACTCTTCTGGATTTTCTTTGTTGATGACTTATTACCTGGATTTGGGAAAGTTCCACTTTCTGCTTTTGTTAACATGATATTCTACCTGTTTCTCAATTAAATAAAAAAAACCCCTCTAACCAGTAAGTGTATTTTGGGGGTTATATTTTTCGTTTGCTGCTTGAGAGACTACAATATTTTTGTCCCACTTTTGCTGTTTTGGGAAACTGCTTTGAAGTTTACATTTTTTAATTTATCTGCTCCTTAAATTTGCTTTGAAACAGCACATGCAGCTTTCATTAAGTAACCTCCACTTATAGAATCTGTTGTATTGTCCCTGCTTCTTAGTTAATTACAGAGAATAAATAACATGGTGCTTATGTACTTACTCAAGCACTCTTTTTAAAACTGTTACATTCACAGCATCATTAGAGACAGACAGGTAGGGAACTTGCACTGTTGATGAAACTTTTTCCAGCACACGTGCATAGTGGATCTTTCAGTGTGTTTCTTTTGCTGTTAACTTTTTGATTAATTTTTTTAATCTGAAATGCTGTTTTAGCTTGTTAGATACCTAAAAACAAAGACTGACTCTAGTTAACTTACTCCCAAGTTTTCAGATGTTGTCTGTTTATATTGAAGAGTAAGTTTTGTGTTTTCACTGTAGATCTGGATGATGCTGATATTCTGGGCTTGTAATGTACTAAACTCCAGTGTTGGTGGTTTTCTTCCAAAAAAGAAGTCGGCAAAGATCATCCTAATATGCTTGATTTATTGGCAGCAGCCAAATATACCTGCATTTCCCACTGTTTCAGTGCTGCATGTCCTTCTGTCTAAAAAGTCATAAATGGTTTGTGTGTTCTCTGCTCAGATTTTGCTTTGCCATAGAATACGCTGTATTAGTGTAGTTTTGAGTTGCTTTATTAATGCCAGTTCCCTCTTTAGGAGGTAAGAATATGATAGACTTACAGGGAAACTGAGATATTTGTAGCACATTTTGTAGTAAACGTTTTGAAGTGATTTAGAAAATCTTGGTACTGTTAGTGCTGTGTAATATACTAGTAATGAATTTTTGAGTGATCTCTTTTTTTGCTTAAATGTTGCGTAGTTCTGGAATAGCTTCAAGAACAGGACTGTGTGGATATCCTTAAACTGCCAGAAGTTCTCTACATTTTTTTCTTCTATTTAAGTGTTAAATTTGTTGAAAAGAAACATCTTGTCCAGATGTTAAATTTTCTGAAGACCATTAAAGCTCTACAGTGGGGTCACCTTGTGTTGGTACAGTATCCTTAGTGTGGGATGTGAGTTTGTGACACTGGATGCTAGCACAGCTTTGCTGTACTAGGATGGTTACATTGACATAAGTCATTTGCCAGTGTATCACCTTGCTTACCTTTCCTTACTGGTAGAAACACTGGTTTGATAGGCTGCACCTAGTCTAACAAGACTTTCTTAAACGTTGTGTTAGCAAGCTGGTGTACACAAGTCTTTTTTTTTTCTCATTGAGTAAATGAGTGAAAGTCTTTCATAAAGATACATTTTTAACTGGATGCCTTAAACCTTTTTTGCCTTTTTCTTTGTGAACCCCTTGCTCTTTCCTGTGGTAATGCAGGTGTGCTGGAATTGCCATGTACAGATTTCTGTGTGGTATGTTCAGGAAGGGAGAGCTTAATCATGTTTTATAGCCCCCTCTTAGAAATAACCTGCTTTCTGTGAACTAGGAAAGCTTTTCAGGCTGCAGGGTCAGATCTGTGATGTTTTGTCAAGGAATAAAAATGGAATATAAGCTCTGCTGCAGCCTGGTTGTATGGATCATGTATTCGGGTTGCTAGATCCAAAAGTAGGATTTTAAGTGCTTGGTGTTTCTGACTTGCTGTAGTCAGTTTTCTATAATTAGTTGGCACGTGTGTTATATCAGACATCAGTGTACGTATTTGTGGTATGTGCAGAAACATCCTTCAGCTTACTTTATCCCAAAGTCGCAGTTTTTTGAGTTAAAGACATCTTCAATCTCCCTTTCAGTACCCATCTTTTGTAAAGTTTATATGTTCCTTTTATTTCAGGAACTGCTTCTGACCTTTAAAACTTCACTCTTTCTTACATCAAAGGTCTAAGACTTGTAATGAAACTTCTCTCCTGGACTACCGCAATTTTAACTGATACTCACCTTTAATTTGTTCTAAATGTATCGGGATGTTTCTTTGCTTGAAATGAATCATATTAATCTTGTCTCATTGCCTATTCCAGAGGCATATACAAAGTTTTCAATTCTGTTTTCAATCAGCTATGGGGTTTTTTTCCTAGTGTTTGTATATACTGCTATTAAATACTTTTCACAGATCTGTTTTCTGGCTAATGTGTAAGACCAAGTCATCAGCTACATTTAACTTCTAGCCATCAGTTAAACGTTTTTATCCCCTCTTGTTGAGAGCCACACCTTCTTAGCTGTGTTTTTTTTCCTAAGTATTAGTTATGAGAGTATATTTTATGCCTTAAAATATGGTTTAATGGTTGGCATGTGCTGTAAATTGAGTATTGCACTGGTGGATGCTTGTGTGGCAAAACCGGGCATCTTTGCCTTGTAGCTAAGTAAGTTGTTGAAATAACTGCATTAGGAATAAATTTAAATTAAAGAATTTAAATCTGCAAGAGTTTCTTTCAGTAAACTGATCATTGATATGCTGCTTAGTAACGTCTAAAAGAAAATCTTGCGGACTTTTGAACCTCATAGATTGTGTGTCTGTGACAGAGGTATGTACTTTTTCTGAGCAGTGTTAGAAAGGCACCTATTATTTTTTATTATTTTTTAAGGAAATATCCACTAGAATACAAGGACCATACGTACTGTGATGTAAAACTGAATCTCGAGCACTTACAAATACAAAACCTTTGAGACTAGAAAACCAATTTACAGTTGTAATTTGAAAATACAGATTCACAAGTTTGATATTTCAGGGGAAAACCTTTGTTGCTGAACCAACTTTTGCAAAATTTTGCATCTTGTCCCTCGTGGTCTTAGAGTAGAGTTTGTATCTAGTCCAGAGGGTCCCTTGTTCACATTACTGGTCAGTTCTGTATTTGCAGAAAACCAAAGTTTGTCTGGGTAGGGTTTAGCAGACTCTAAGGTTTAATGTTTGTTTTTAGGGGTTGCGGGTTTCATAAGGTACTGGGGGTAAACACTGAAATTCTACTTTAGGATTTCTGGTTTCTCATACCTTTGCAACTTTGAGAAAATTACTTCTAAAAGTAAAAAGAAAATTAGATTTTAATTTTGTCTGATTTAGTGTGTATTTCTTGCATCTTCTCTGTAGGCTGCTTGATCATCTCCAGTGTCACCTCTGTCTTGTTTAGCTGTCTTAGCAGGAGCAGCCTTTCCATGCTTGTTCCAACCATGTAATGATACTACTTTAACCTTTCTCATCACCCAAACTAGTGTCCCATCTGGGGGGGCTTGGCCAAAAGTAATTTAAATTTACTGTTTGGCAAGTAGAGTACTTTTGCTGTGTAGATTTCACTAACAGAGAAACAATGCACACCTGTCTCCAAGGATTTGGCTTTTCTGTCTTTACTTAAACTCTAGCAGCAGGCTGAAGTTAAAATGCATCTGTCTCTGCATATGGTTATATGCACTGACAAAAACTTCCATGGTTATGTTGAATTTGTAGAACTTCAAGTAGAATTTGAACTAGGGCAGTTCACAGAAATCCTCTCCCTGAGCAGTAAGTGACGTATCTGACAACATGACTTCATTCTCTTCCTAAATAGCAACAAGTTTCCTTAAAATGGATTGTCATATGAATGTACTTGAAGTTCTTCTTCAGGCACCCTTCTATAATCGTAGTTACTTGTGGTTTAGTTGGCAATGTCAGGTGGGTTTATAGGAACAGCAAGGAGATGTAAGTAGAGTTTTGAACTGTCTCTTTTTGCTCGCAGACTCATGGTTTACTGTTTCTTACTTTGTAAAACTCCGAATACAGGTGAATGGATAATCTCTCTCACAACATATTTTTGCTGTGTTGATGACTAAAATAATGCAATTATCAGGGTTTTTTTATTTTTTAGAATTCTAATAGATATCTGGCAAAATGGTGGTGTCTGGCTTGCTCAGTACAAATTCTGCTGAAGCTAAACTGCCTTTTACGTGTTCCCTGAATATAATTTCAGGAACTCTGGGAAGTTACTGGTTTGAGATAAAGAAGTTTGATCTGCTGATTTCTGGTTTTTTATTTACTTGTGTATTTTTTTAATATAAATTCTGCATTGTTTTGGTTTTACTTGGGAGTAATGTTGAATGAACCCAAGTCGGTAATACTCTGAAAACTGACCTGACTTTTTGGTAATTGTATATGCAGATTGCACCACTTCAGAGTTGTTCTTACTTAGACAACAAAGTGAACTTTACTCTCTTCTTGAAATGGATTTGTAATCACTTCTAAAATGAAGCTGATTCCATGTGTCTGTGCACATAGGAGTGTTCCTATCTGCATGTACCCATTTTTTTGCCTACCAGTGTAGCAGACTTGTGTGCATGTTGGCCCACAATTTATCAGACTCCCAGCTGAAACGTGATCTTCACAATACAACAGTAGGTAACTTAAGGGGATCTTACGGGAATTCCAGTAGCATACACAGGGTAGTCTTGGGAATTAGAATTAGTCAAGTTAAAGGTAGTCTAATGAAATTTGTGCAGATAGCAGCATGTTCATGTTCATAAGGAAATCAAAGTTGGTGTGACTTCAACATTTTGAAGTTAAAATGTCAAATCTAATTTGGGTCATCAGTGATGACAAGACTAGTACCTTTGCATTGTGTTAGGTAACAGCGTGAATAGACTGGTACAAACAACTGTATCTGAAATTCCCCCTTAAGTAATGCTGAAACATTAAATGTAGCCTATCTTGATTCTTGCACCCAGTTCTTTCCGTATGATTATACCACTTCTTTTTCCCTTGAACAGCTGCAATTCCATATTCCAGAATCATAACCATTGAATTTTCACTGTTTTTTGTGATAAACACCTGCTGTCATCTGTATCTCTAAATAATGTTTTTTTAAGAACTTTGAATATGAAAATGAAAACAGTTTTTAAATAAATACAGTTTTCTTTGGAAGTTGCAAAAAACATGTTGACCAGAGTCTACTAAAATTGGCATCTCTGTTGATATTAGTTAAGGGCAAGTATGACTTAAACTTGCAGATTATTGAGACTTTGTAGAATTTAGACTTTTTTTCCTTAAGCGGGAGCTTGTGTTTGACACCAGTGTTTGAAAAAACTGAGGTCCTAATTTTAGGACTTCAGTTGATGTCGAACAATAAGTTGTTGCTTCTTTAGAATTACTTATGTTTTTTTACACTTGTAAGATAGTTATGTTTATAACCAGGTTGCTACAACTACTAATGAAATTGTGTATTACAAATGTTGAATTGGACTTTGACCAACAAATCTTTAGTTGTTTTTAAAAAAAACTCTGCCTGAAGTTGTTAGCACATCATGGTAGCACACGTTTTGTGCCTTTACGTTTGTTGTCTTCCAGGGGTTTTGAGTATGTCCCTTTTAACTGTGTTTTGCGCTTGTATTGTTTGCAGAGTTACTTCAAATTATCAAGTTTCTTGATGTGGTGAAAAAATTCTGGTCTTTTCTAGATTAGCAGAGGAGGGAGGAGGCAGTGCTTCCCATTTTTTTCAAGGGAACACAGGACCAAAGTATAATGCTGAAGATGTTGTTACCCATATGACATAATACAGAACAAGAGTTCTCAAGTGAAGACCTCTGCACCATACTTGCACTTTGGGGCTGAGCGATGATTAGGGTTATATAGGGACTGGTGTATGAGGATTTCAGAAGCAGTAGTTGCAGTGATGAATCTAGATCTTAACATTTTAGGCTGATGTTGAATTTTTGCCCCTTCATTTTGTGTCAAATTAGTAGATTAATTTAAATTAACTCTACATTTTAAGTTGAGGAAAAATAGTTTGGCAGAGTTTGTGCTACCATTGGGTAATGGTGGCTTCATAGAGGAGCTACGTGGAAAGCCTCAATGGCCTTTAATGGTAAGAATAAATCTGAACTTCAGTATTCTCTCACACCCTGGTGGAAATCTTAGATTTTTCCTCTTTCTTAAAATGGTTTTTTTTAGCCCTGATAAATTGCCTGAACATGTTTAACTTAATTTTCTGCCATTGCAGAGGCCTTGGGAATTGATGACTTTTTATTAGCACTTTGTTTCATGTCTGTGCTATACCTTTGCTTCTGCATTTTCATGGATACCTGAGAATCGTCTTGTGAGAATGTCTCCTTATCTTGTTCTGCCTTTTTTTATGTTTTGAGTTCTGGCTTTTTTTTTCCAGGGCATTTCAGACAATACATTTTATGGCCTGTAATGCTGGTGCTTGAAAGGCTGGTTTCTCTGGGATATTGGTTGTGTCCTGTGGGTGCTTTCTCTTTTACACCTAGGCCCTTTTAGATTCCTGGATAGCTTTTGTGTCGCCATGCAGGGAAGATACTGACCTCAGCATCTTATTGTTGTTCTTTGTCTGAAAGCACAGCAAAGGTATCATGTTTTCTGTGTAGTCCAACATCATCTGTGGCTCCTGTCAACCCTGTCACATGCATGCTTTGTATTCAATGTCCTGTGTTAAGCCTTGTCCACTTGTTTCATTGTGAACCTAACAACTGTGATATAATTTGATTCACTGATAGGTTTCTAGGGCCCAGAAACATTTGTGCAGAAAGGTGTCTGTTCAGCAACTTTCTAATTTGATATGTCTGTGTTCAGAATATAATATAATAAGTGGGATGCAGGGACAGGAGCTGTAAAGTCTCTTACCTCTGTAAGATCAGCAATAAGGTAAGCACTGGAGTTAGTTGTCGTCTTACATGTCTGGCGCGCAGGGTTCTTCAGGCCTCACTGTTCACACATGATGCTGTTTTCTTCAGATAGACCAACTCTTCTTTGAGACTGAATGCTTGAACCTCCTGAGTCTGAGGGTATGGTGCACAAGTAAAGCGTTCTTGCTATTTGGGCAAGGTATGGGCAAGGTCTTAGAAAACAAGTAGTATTCATTGCAGCCTATTTGCTAGAATCAAATAACCTCCATATTGTTAGAAATGCCCGTTTTATTCTGAAAGGTGAATAGAGGTTTGTTGTCTTAATCCAGAAATGAGAAGACAACTGAATTACGGCTGTAGGCTAGAAAGCATGCAAAGAAACCAGCATGTGCCACCTGAACCTCCATGTGGGTTTCTTTGCTAAGTAGTTAGTATGGATATATTTTTTTTCTTGTTATAAGCCATTGTCCGAAATCTCTACCTTGCCTTGCATGCTTTGAGAGCTGTTATATCACTGGTGCTGCCAGGTGCTCTTGCAGTAAAACTAGCTTGAAATAAATACTTTAAGTCATTTGAAAATCGATGACTTGATAAGGCACTGATGTCTTATTGACTTAAGGATTTTGATTGCACACTCTGAATCTGCACTAGTTTAAAGTCCATTTTGGTGCCAGGTAGGTTTCCAACCTAGGCCAGCAGTTTCCTTGCATCTTACAGATCAGACACTGTCAAAGGCAGACTTTTAAGAAGTCAGCTCTTCTTAGGGTCCAAAGCTAGGAAAATAATCCATAGTATGCAACACAAGTTAGCATACTGATTTTTGAAGCTGTTTTCTCACAGTTTAGGGTGCAGTTTATATTACTTAATCCAGTCTAACTGGACTGCCACTGAAAGAAACGGACCTGCTTCACCTACTGTCTTTTCTGACCCACTTTCTTACTACAGATCTAATGTGGCCAGGGCGTGTCAGGCCAGTTTCTTGGCTCTACGAAAAAAGACTTAAGTGTTCAGTAGTGGTGCAGTTTCCAAAAGGAATTATTATATGCCTTTGCATGTTGCGACTACCTCAGGTTAAGACTTTCTGACTCCTACTTAGATGTTGTTTTGTGGAGGTACTTTACTTTTCTTTCGTTGAATCTTAGGTGGCAGTAGCAATCTATTGTGTATCTTCTTCTTGCTCTGTGCCACTCTGTTGAGATCAAGATTTAGCTCTACCCACTTACTGCCTGTGTATTACTGGATTCTTTGAGCTCTTAGGCCAGATACTGTCTGTTCTGTTGTATCCCATTTTTTCTGTGTCTGATTATATCCTAAGATCTCTAGGGATTATGAATCAGGTAGACAAACCTTTGCAGGATTAATCTGCCTCCTTTGACTTCCCATGAGTTTTATTTTGTTAGTAAGAAGTCTTAGTGTGTATCCGTAATGGAACAGATTGCAAGGCTAGCAGTGGACTCAGTGTACTGGAACGTCGATCAGTTCTCTGGATATTTATCACCATTGTCTTAAGCTATGCCCTTAGCTCTTGTGTGAGTGTATGTGCCATTATTTTCATGTAGTTTGTGAGCTGCCTGACCCATCCTTTTCAGGTCTTGGATTGGTCATAGGTAGAGCTCTGTACAGTGGGCTTTAGGATACATATTATATGTAAAATACTGTGAAATGGATTGCAACTGTTGCTAGATGTACACAGTCTTACTCATTTTTATGGTCTTTTGAGACTGTCTGTGTTTCAGTCCTGTATCTGAAAACTTCTGGCTCGTGGCAGTTGATTAAAAATGTAATTTTCATGGTTGACCAGACAGCTGAAAGTTTTTCTAGTTTTGTTGTTTATCTGCTGGCTGAAGAAGACTTTGAAGTTCTGTTTTTGGAAAAGATTTAAAAGAGCAAACTCACACCAGAATATTGTGTTGTTGGTATTTGCTACTTATGCTTTTAGCTTTAGGTTGTAATTTTTTAATCATGAATCTTCTGTTGTGTATTCTTTAGGATTAAAAATTACATTATATTAGATTTTAATAATATATTATTAGAATTATTATTTTCTTGTGAAGATAGGTGAGCAAATCTTTGTCCCAAAACAAGAATTGCACTGCCCCTTTGCAGTGTTATATCTGAAATAATATAAATGGGTCTTTCTGAGAAAACACTCTTTGGTGGTTTGAAAAACAAGTTCTTAGTATTTAGACATTTACTGATGACTTGCCAGCTGGTTTTGTGAAAGGCTTAATATACAACGGTCTGATCTCAGGAAAGGTGAAGTGAGGATTTTTGCTTTGGGCCTCACCCTATCCTGCAAGCTGTGTCTGTTCAGGAGCAGTTGTTCTTTCTCCAGCTACAATCAGATACAAAACTGGTCTTTGAGCTCTTTGGGCATCTGCCTCAATAGCAGTTTCCCAGTTTGCACATGGAGGTTTCTGTGTGCTGCCATTATGGTTATGTTGTAGGTACAGTGTCTGTGCTGGCTCATGTTCTTCCCAGACACTTAACTTTCGTTTTCAGTTTCATTTGTTCGTCATTAAGGATAATTATTTTCTGGACAGCAGACTAATTTGTGAGTTACTGATCGTATTTTTTACTCCTTCCTCACTCATGGGCTGTTTGTCAGGTTATTAGCCAGAGTGTTTTCTGAATGTAGTGCTTCAGTATTTGCCTGCATAAGTTTTAGCATGAGATTTATGTTACTTAAGAATGGGCTAACTGATTTAATAGTTTAAAACGTAGTTCTTTAGTGGAAATTTTCCTTCTGTCTCTGGTACTATGCAGTAATGGAGAATATGTAAACGGAGTTATAAAATCTCCTCTGTTGTGGTGTACCTGCATTCTTGCCAACCTCATACCATATTTTCAGAATTCTTAAGTCACGATCTTATCTGTGATAACACTTGCGAAGTTCTGTAAACCCTGTTAGTGCTGGTGTGTTTGACAGTTTGGGTATGGTATCATGTGAAACGTTTTGAACAGATTTCTAATGCTGATGAGCTCTTCTGACTTACATGCTGTTTAACTGTAATCTTTTTCCATTAATATCTGGACCAAGTCATCTTGCCAGCATCTCTAGAATTCGGTGTAATTGATGTTTCCTTTTAAACACAGTTACAGTTGCTGACATAATGTGTAGTATTTTAGGTCATTGTCTAGATCTGAAGTTTTTGAAAGTGCAGTGCAATACCTCCTGCAGAGCATTCATGAAATGATCGGTCTGGCAGAAGTGGTGCTGAAATCTTTCAGCAGTTAAGATTTTTAAAGAAATAAACCCTCTTTACTAGGTATTCTCAGATTCGAAATGTTAAGCTTTACAGTCTAGTTGTGCGTAGCTACATCACACAGTGGCTCAGCTTTTAGCCATAAACTTTCTAGGTTATTTTTGGTTTAACTACCATAGATTAAATATACAGATGAAGGTGCATGTTGCTTCTGCAGATGTGAGAACTTCTTGTTTTCTTGAGCAATTTGATTCTGGGTACCGTGTGATATTCTTGTATCTATATATCCCAAATAGCAGTCTTTCTCCACTTGGTTACCTTGGGGATTGTTTTGCCTGGGCTCTTGAGATGTGAATTTGATTTTTTTTCATCGGTGTTTTTAGACAGCTTTGTGGCCAGGAGAGTTACTTTGATTGTTTTGTGACAGTGTTTGTTGTGGGAAGATACTGGCTGTCCAGTGCAGTTCAGTGGAACTTTGCAATTCTGTTCTGGGAATGACTGGATGTGGAAGATTAAAAACAAAACCAAAAAACAACAAACCACACAACAAAAAAACCCCCAAAGAATAAATGAAACAAATACAAAACACCACAACCAAACGTCTACTTATTATTTTATAAACAGTAAACATTTTAAAATCTGTATTACTATATTAGTAATGTCTGTTCCAAAAGTGACAGAGTTCAGTCAAAGTTAAAAATTACAGACAGTGCTTTCCCATTAACCTTTTAATTCTTTGTAATAATTGTCCTATTTCATTGGCTTCCATGTCAACTTTCTCAAGTTGAGAAACCATAGTCTGAGATACCCAGTGATCTTTCAACGCAAGCTGTTGTACGAGAGTGAAATAGAATGGTCTTCTCTAGTTTAGACTCTGTACAAAGTTTAGAAATTACTTTTGTCATGACAGTTTGGATTGTTTTCAGTAATGAGTGATTAATTCAAGCAGGAATCTTGCTGGAACACAGAAAGTGAAGTTTTGCTAGTTACTTGAAGTAAAAAAGTAGAAGCTAATGAACAAGATTTTTCTTCAAGGCACTACTGATTGCTCTGACCTCATAGAAAATTTGTTTTGTTTTTCAGATTTTGGATCACTCTTCGATCTGGAACATGACTTGCCAGATGAACTGATCAGCTCCACAGAACTGGGACTCACCAATGGTGGTGACATTAATCAGCTGCAGACCAGCCTTGGCCTGGCACAAGATGCTGCCTCTAAACACAAGCAGCTGTCTGAACTTTTACGGGCTGGTAGCTCCCCAAATCTCAATATGGGGGTTGGTGGCCCTGGCCAGGGCATGGCCAGTCAAACCCAACAAAATAGTCCTGGAATGGGAATGTTAAACAGCATGGTGAAAAGCCCCATGGCACAGGCCGGGTTGACTTCTCCCAGTATGGCGATGGGTGCAAGTGGACCAAACCAGGGTCCTTCAGCCCAGTCCACAGCAGGAATGATGCCAACAGTAAACAGTCCAGTTAACCAGCCTGGCATGGGAATGAACACGGGGATGAATGCTGGCATGAATCCTGGGATGTTGGCAGCAGGCAACGGACAGGGGATGATGCAGGGGCAAGTCATGAACGGTTCAATTGGAGCAGGCAGAGGGCGACCTAATATGCCATACCCAAACCCAGGAATGGGTAGTGCTGGTAACTTGTTGGCTGAGACACTGCAACAAGGCTCTCCGCAGATGGGAGGACAGGCTGGGCTGAGGGGGCCTCAGCCTGGAGCCATGAACAAGGTAAGACAAGATAAACTTGACTTTATTACCTTCCTTCTTGTTGTTGACTTTGTTTTATAAGATTTATTCCTCTGCAATATGGACTCTATAGAACAGGATTTTTTTTTTCTTTTAAGAATCCTGGATTGTGTGGTAAATAGTTTATATGCTGCTAAAGTGGAATTTGTGGCAGTCGTGGGAGGCAAAAATTGAGTCTTAAGCAACAAGCAAGACTATTGCTAGATTAAGAAGCTTGTTCTAGGAGTCTTGTGGCAGTATAGATTATCTACGCTGAAAAGTAACTTGATTGTATTTTATTCCATTTTATGCTTTGTCTGCAAACGTATTATCCCATCCAAAGTGATGCTGGTATTGTCAGTGTTATGGGAATCTATCAGGACCTTTTAGATGGTATTGTGCTTTTTTCTGCGTGACACTTAATGAGAGTGTTTGTTGTTCATGCTGTAGCAGATGCTAAGAGGCGCATACGGGTTTAACTGGGCTGATGACACTGTATGTGCTAAGATGTATTTGCCTTATTAAGAATTTGTGTTAATGGTGGAGAATGAATACTTGTGTAAACATCTGAAGACAAATGTTGGGTTCTTAAAAGACTTAATCCAACTAATTTTGTATATAGGAGAGTAAACCAGAAAGCTGGAAATTATTTTTTTTTTTATACTGGAGAGGGAAATAAATGTGTTTTTTTAATGTAGAAGATTGGAATAAAGTTGTTGTCCTGCATCACTGAAAAGACCAGAGAAGACCCAGTGGTTTAAAGTGACAAGGATATGTCTAAATTTAACTTCTGTCATGCACAATTGGCTTTTTCAGAGTAGGGAGCCACTTGAGTATTTGTTACCAAGTTTTTAGTGTTAAAACTGTTAAAAGTCTAGAAAAAAATGTTTCAGTTCACTTTAAGTGGGTATTTTGTGTTTCTTGACTAATGAGGGGAACATTTTTCCAAGGTGCTTTGCAATAACTGGATAGATTTATCTTGGAATGCCTGAAGTCGGTCCACTTGGAGGACTTGGAATAAGTAACATAGTTTGTAAATATATTTGAAATATAAGGAGATTATGCTGTGTGTTAATGGCTTTGCTATGCTTTAATATATTAAGTAAAATTATTTTAGTGTCTCAGTATTATTAATTATGAAGTTCTCTGATCTTAGCTGTTTGCTTAAGCTCAGTGTGTTGCTATCAGTGGTTCTGAGGTGCAGATGTCTAGTAATGAGCTGATTTTGTGGTCTGGTCACTTCAGATATTTTTGCCTGATAAAGTTTTTGCAAAGCTTGATTGCTACAGTAGAAAATTTGTATGCAGCTTACAGTGGAAAGAAATACATAACTACTTAGAAGTATTCTTATATTGGAATTGTATAATGTCTTAATTCACTATTCCTTGGCTGTAAAATAAATAAATAAATACTTTGATCTTCAGAAGGGTGTATTCGGAGGTCAAAAATTTACGTATTGGGTATTTGAGTGAAATGCAACTTCTTCATCCTTACTTGTCAGAGCTAAAGTAGGGTAGTGCACTATAATAAACTCGTTTATCTAGGAGAACTAAAGAAAGGATGCAAAATCAAGCTTTTGGCTGATGTAGTCCAAAATTAAATTTTCTTCCTCGCTTTCTTACATTCCAAAATGTGCAGTACATCTGAAGTAAGAACATTTTGTGCTTTTGGGGATATTCAGACCAAATACATGATAACTTCTGTTTTTTAGTTTGTAGTCCCAGACTGGTTAAAAATACTTGGAGTTCTTTAATTACTGATAAAAAACTTTGAGACTATCATTGTAACTATAGTGGGTATGGCCCTCATAAAGGAGTTGAAACTGCCGGATGAGAGAGAACAGTCTGAAATGGAGGCTGAAATTCCAGAATGTCTTCAATTGGTTTGGCTGTTGGCAGGGAGCCTGTGTTTCACTTCATGCAGTGGAGTTAGCAAAATCTGACAACAGTAATGTCTGACTGTTTTATCTCTCCACCCATCTGCTTTTGTTTTCTCCCACCTACAAATCTTCAAAAAGTAGATGAAAAGAGAGGACCCTAAGCAGTTGTTTTTAAAAGCTAGGTTTTTAATTGGTAAATTTAGTACTGTGTTGCTGTTAAAGTGGGAGTTTGTGTAATAGCTTCTACAGGTTTCCTTCATCTCTGCAAAAAATGTTCATTATCCAAGAGCTGTCCTTCAGTAGAAGAAAAACGGACCAGACACTTTGGTAGCATTCAACTTCATCATGTTAGCTTGCCACGGTCAGCTCCTTAAGGTGATGGGAGGGTGGCCTCTGAGTTCTCTTAAGTAAAGCAGAGGTGTGTTGTCCATACTGATTTGTACAGAGGAACAGCTTAGGTTCCCTGTGACGTTAACTAGTTGAGAGGGAGAATGTTATGCTCTTCTAACAGTAAAGGTGAGCTCCAAGTGCCTAGTCAATTTGGAAAGCAAAATTGGTTGAATTCCCATTGTGTTCTGGTGTCCTGTTGGAGTTACTGAAGCATTTTCTTCCCCTCCTCCCAGAACGTTGGCTGGCAGCAGAGTGGAACGTTTGCTTTACACATTAGCCATGTACCTCCTAGCTTTTGTAGTTCTGTGTGTTACTTTCCAGGACCCGAAATCTCAAATGTAAATGATTGATTTGGGGTCACCTGGTATACCTAAATGTGTACTGTTGTAATCTGCCACTGGCATGCTGTGGTCTAACGCTGTCGTTTCGTGTACGATGTAGGCAGTCAGACATACAGAGAAGCAGTTCTGTCTGCGTGTCATCTCTGTGCCAGCTGTGTGACACACTGTGTTGAGGAACTAACCCAGGCCTGAAACTCACATGACCATTAAAAAAAAAATAGTTTTAATTTTAGTTGGTTTTCTGGTCCAGTTTATATTCATCAGTTGGAAAGCTAGTGCTGATAGTAGGGAGGGGACATTTTAAAGGAGTTGATATCGCCAGTCAGAGTAGGGTATGGACGCTGCTTTGTAACAGCACCAGCTTAAAAATGCCTGTGAAAGTTTAGCCTGAAGGAACTGTAACAAGTTCAGAGGGGAAAGAAAGTATAACAAGTTTTGCTTTCCTGTACAGCTTTTTGTTTTCTGTGTGTCTGGTTGGTTGCAAGTTAGGAGGAAGACAGATATGCCTATTACTCTTAAAATAGAGGTTTGGAAATGGATTGTAATACTTTATGCTTACAGTGTTTCAGCGTTTCTCAGGCTTTTGGTTTCACTAGATAGTTTTACAGTTTTGATGAACTTGGAAGTAAACAGATGGCAAATTCAACCTCTATAATTTAAGGACAAATTAATGTGTACTGTTTTAAACCATTCTTCACTTTGAAATCTATCTAGTTAAAACTGTTGTTCCATGGGGTTCTGTTGTGAGTACCTGATTACACTCTCACTGTCCAGCCTCTTCCTAGGGGAGGAGGGTATTTTGTGTGTAAGTTGGTGTGTGCGTTTCTGTGATACCAGTGCTCTATCACAAAGTGCCTAAGTTCACCTGGCCTTCAGGTTACTTGTGTTTCATCTCTCACTGATTCAAGGAATCTTCTGTTACTTAAGTAATGAAACGGATGTGAAAGCAGTTCAGATTAGTAAGGGCATTTCTACTACCTCTGCTATGTGAGTATTTCACTCGCATGTCAAACTACTTGAAATGTTTAGAGCTCCAGTAGTAATTCTTTGTTGTTTGGCTTACTGTTTGAGAATATACAGGGTTCTCTCCTATTACAATGGACACACTTGGTTTTATCAGTTTAACCTCCATTAAGAAGAACTGATGGCAATATTTTACAAAAATGAATGTAGTTCTTCAAAATCTCTACAACTTCTTTAAGTAAAACAAGAAGTATCAGAATGATAAAGTCCAGTTCAAAGTTGCAGAGAGATTGAAGATGATGTCACCCTCAAATTGTAAAATTGGATTAAGAAAAGAAGAGCACCTTATGTTCCTTAGTGTTACTGTGTTCAGTGTCACATTTTAGTTAGAAGACCGTTGTTCTTGATTGCCTTATTTTCAATAGCTGTTCTATTCAACAGGTAAATGCATCCATACTGCTTAGACTCTGGGACCAAGTGTACCATACGATCAGTTAAAAGTGTAGTTGCGTGTTCTGGTCCTTCTTTGGTGAACCAAGGTGAAAAAAATAGGTAATTTCTTTCTTTACCCCAGTGTAAGAGGGGAATGTGTTTAAGAAAGAAATGGAGCAGTAAAGATTTGTCTTGAGTCTTCAGTTTCTGGAGTGGATAGGGGAGTGTCTTATGCAGATAGCAGTGAAATAATGCTAGTGTCTTGCAGCAGGTATCTTAAAACATAATACAGTCAAGTGCAAAGAATAGCAATTTCCCTTGGAAAGAATGCAGCAAAAATTTTGCTGTTAAGTTGGTTTGGTTCAGTAATACACTACCAGTTAGTAGGATGGCATTAGAAATTGATGTACAATTTACCAATTATAAATTATTGTTTTTAAAGAGCCAGCTGGAATTTAATAAAATCAACTTTCCAGCTTCAGGAAAGTTAATTAAACTTCCACTTGTGAATGTGTGGATATGGAAAGATACTTGATACCATCAATATGATCTTAAACTGCAGTTACTCTGGTAGAGATACACAGTTGATACCTCAAATGTTTGATTGTTTGGAAGAACGTTATTAAAACTTAATTCTATTTATTTACTTCTCCATGCTTACATTTATCTTTGCAAATCTTAAAACAAGTCATTGTTCGATACGATGGCTGGTGCCTAGTTGTCTTTCAAATATTGGACTGTCAGTGAAGCAGTTGTTTTTTATAGATAAACAGTAGAATATTGTAATGGCTTTGTGCATAGCTGTAGGAGGTATTTCTCCTCAATTTGTACTCTGTGGTATCAACAGTAAAGCTAGAAGCAGAGTTAGCTACTTGGCCTTTTTCCAAACTGAAGATGCATGTGTTTCATGGCATTAGAACAAAACTTTGCGGAATTTTCTCCGCTTTTGTAATTTTCTTCTCAAATGGGGGGAGCTTGTGAACAGCCCTGTCTCCCGCTGCTTATGCTTGTGAACTGGGGTGTTTCTTGAACTCATGTCGTCCACGCTGTTTCCATGGTGAGAGGTGGTTTTGCACCCCAAGCAATGCATCTCAGTGCTCATGCTAGAGAAAGCATCAGAGATCGTTGTGCTGGGGCAACTTGATTAGTACATTTGAAAAAACCAGATGCTTGACATTAAAGTTTGTGTGCAGCTGTATTGCAGATGCAAAGGTTGATTGTTATGGTCAAAACTCATCCCTGAGTTTCATTAGAAAGCTTCTGCTTGGGTGACATAACAAAGGTGCTTTTTTAAGTCTAGGTTTTGGTTTCTCCTCCTGCAGTTAGGACATAGCTGGCTCATGGGGCAAGTTATTTTCAGTCGTTTGGTATCAATGTGTGAGGTCCCCAGCTATCTGAGTTGGGTATCTTGATTTCTCCCTGTGACACCAGGGTGTGAAAATGTGCCTTCAGCCTTCAATTCTGAATTGTTTGGTTAGATTTAGGGTTTTTTTAAGGCTGCATAGGTTGCAGAAGTCCTATGGGGGCAATGTTAGTGATGGCCAGTGTACTCTTAGGTGTCAGCTAACTTCGGGAGATACAATTGTTAATGAACTTGGAAACTTTGTGTAGAAATTTCTGGTTTTGAGGATGTACCTACTTTCAAAACCCTTTTTGGAGTCAAAGGGATCAGGCTATCTTTCAGGAAAACTTGTTGTTTTCTCAAGGAAATAATTCCCACAATAAGTCCTTCATTAAGTCTTGAACCTGTTGGTCAATTTGAGGCAGCAGTTACAATGGGGAAGAGTCCTTAAAGTGTGTTTGTTGACTCCTTATGTTTTTGTTCTCCCTTTCCCTTCTGTTCAGCTTGCATGTAAGATCTTACTAGTCTTTTGAGGGAGAATCAGGAAGGGTTTGAGTCTTACCTCTTGTGTTTTTGGCAGCAGCTGCCTCATCCATACTGTGAGACTCAGCAGGGTGGTGCCAAAAGAGACAGAGGAAAGGAAGCTTTTTTAGTTCTGCCTGATCATTGCATAGTTTGTTTATCTGCCATGTGTAGAGATTCTTTTTACTGCTCTCTAATGAATTACTGCTGTGTGATTATGGTTATTGCTTGTGTGTGGAGGAAGGGGGCTGCCCTCAAGGGAATTCACTTGCACATATCAGATGTCGAAAGTGGCAGGTTCTTTAGTGAATTTTGTTTCTTTTCCTGGAGCTTGGGGTTTGATCCTGCTTTATTTTGTAAATGCAAACTGAAGGCTATTATAATGGATTGGCAGGTGTTAAAACCTGAAAAAGGGAAGTGTTTGACTAATTACAGGTAATCTCCGGGCATGTAGGTTACTTCTCTGTGCAGGTTGGAGAAGCTTGGTAAGGAGCAGAAACAAGGTGTTTCTACTAGGGGAGAATGCTTTGAGTGTACATGTAGGAGTGTTTGGAAACAAACCTTCCACAGGAACCTGTATGCACTTTTTTTGGGTGCAGGAAAATGCCCAGACTTGAGGAGGTTGAATGTTTTCTAGTCAAATGCTAATGTGAGTTGAAACAGTACAGCTCTTCAAAGTATTTTTGTGCCTTTATTATTATGGGTTATGGCTTCTTAAGAATCCTGCCTGGGTAATGATGAAAACTTGGTAATCTTAAAGATCTCCAGTTTTCCTGGTCCTCTGTGGCTAGTTGTTCTGGTCCTAGAAGACCATATTTCCCATGAAAAACAGATGGGAATGCAAGCAATGGAGAAAAAATGCCAGAGGACAAACAACTTTATTGACAAGATTGCTCCTAACTGTTCTTTAGGTTCTGGGGCATTCCAAGGCAACAAGTGGTATATTCTGGTATGCTAGAACTTTTGAATATGCATGTAGCTTGTATGAAATACAAATCTACTTCCCCTGTGGATGAATGGTTCAATAGATTTGTTTTGTTTGCAGAGTTCCTTCCTACCATCTTCTTTGACCTCTGGTACTGCTCACTGCAAACAAGTTACTGTCCCTATGTGTGACCATGTGGTGTTACCTATGGCTATGGTGTGTTCTTAAATTGAAAACATTGTGTACTGAAAATGCAGATGTGCATTGTTAGGGCTGTCTGGAGAGGAGCTGTGGGAGTGCTGACAGTTGGGTGGGAGGTTTTTGGGGATAAACCTTGCTGATACGAATGAAGGTGGTATTTTTCTCCATTTGGCGTTTGCACAGATGCAGGGAGCAGAAAAGTTCTTTCAGAGGTCAACTATATAGTTCATGGTACAAATTTGTAACTGGGAAAGCTGAAATGAGAGATCTGCTAAACAAAATATTTTATAAAGAAATAATCAAGCCAGTTCTGACCAGACTGACCTCAGAGGTTGGTAAGTTGGCTTTGCTGTGTTTATAGGAACTATCTGGTTGAGGAGTTAGTGTGATGGGTAAATACGTGCACATAAAGGAGCAGGGGAAGCATGTGGATTGGTATTGCGTTGCAGCTGGTTCATGGCTGTGATCACTCTTGCTTCTCTGAAGTATTCACTTGCCTTTTACATTGTGAACTTAAGCTATCTTACTTGAACATCTTACCATTTTAATTCCTAGATGGGAATGATGAGCACTCCCAGCCCTTATGGCCAGCCATATAGTCAGAATACCGGGCAGCAGATTGGAGCCAGTGGACTTGGGCCTCAGATGCAGAATAAAGCTGGACTGCAGAACAGCTTACCACAATTCCCAATGGACAAAAAGCCAGTTCCTGGGACAGGAATGCCTAACATGGTAAGTAGAATGAAAGATGTCTCCAGAAAATATTGTAGTGTGGACCAAAGTGAAGCTGTACGCTCTCGTGTTGTCATGATACAAGTTTTTGTAGCTGTCATACCCAGTGCGAACGCTGGATATGTGCTCTGAATCCACACATAATGCACTTGCTTCTACTCCTAAAAAAACTGGTAAGAAGGAGGGGGCTTAGTTGCACTTTCTCTTTTGATAAGCTGCATCTTGACTCCTTACCCTTCAAACCCTCTTAGCAGAGAAGATGAAATGAAGCTCCTTAATTGAAGTGAGCTTTGCCACCTGCTTTAACACCTCTGCTCTCCCATCCCTTGTTTTTTGGTTGATGTATTGGGCACCTTCTCCTCAGTGTAGCTTTGTCTTGAGGATTGTTTTCCTGATTGTACTCACTGAAGCTTTTGGGAGAGAGAAATATCCCTCCCCAAACGTGTAAACTATGGTAGGGCTTAGAATCCCCAGTTGTGTGTTCGTTCCTGTTCTGAATTACATGAACACGTGCACCAGTACTGATGCTGGAGGTTTGCTGGCAGCTGTTGCTGCAGTAGCCCTCTTGCCTCCCCCCTTTCCCCCTACACTGTTATTGCAGCAGGACTTAAGGAAAGAGGAAGTAAGAGTGGTGGGAAAAGTGGATGGAAAGGTTATAAATGACAGCCCTTAACATTACGTTGCCTAGCTTGAGCTTAACACTGGTGGCTGAATGTATTTATCTTGTTACTTTAGAAGCTTAAATTGGTTAGGGGTATGTCATGAAACATGTCCTGCCTTTTCCCCCCTACGCATATTTTTTAATTTGGGAAACAAATTCACATTTCTGAATATAGCATGTACTTCTTCCTGCTTCAAATACCATGCCCCCAGGAGGGTCAATTTATTGATCTTAGTAGCTGTTGCTGAAAAAACATTTCCAGGTAACTTTTGTACCTTTGAATTAAAAAGAGATCAATGCTGTGAGTTTTATTTAATGTTTTTACGTTGAGCATGAAACATTGGACGTCTAGCAAATCAGTTGATTGTATGAACCAATAAAAAAGCAGCCTAAACTTGCTGTTCAGAACTCCAGCTGTCAAGCTTGTGTTGAGTGCAGAGTAGGTAACTCTTTTGAAGTTGAACTGCTACCCAGCTGAACCTAGGAATGAAAAGTTACTCATATCTCAGTTGCCGCTTAGAATAACAAGTCAGTTACGGTCATATTGGAGCATATACAAACCCTGAGGGGACTGAATAATTGGCGAAGTCTCCTTGTAAAATGGAAGGTTAATACTAGTATTGAAGACCTGTGGGAGAACTGAGATTTAGGTGTGCGGGTAGCTGAGCTCTAAAAATCTGGAGATCTTCAGAAGCATCCTCTAAAACCCTCTGTGGAGAGTCTGTTAGAAACTTTATGTTGTGGAACTGAAGTGATACAAGCAATGTAGTCACAGAGCCTCTCTTCTTTGAGTACTCCTCAAATGTCACCTGGAAGAACTACGAAGAAGTCTGAAGAAATAAAACAGAGGAACAGAATAAGTACTAGATGTCGCCATACTTGACATTAGTTCTATGGCGTGTATTATCCTGAAGTTGTGCTTCATCTCTAGCAGAGACTAGGAGATGCGCTTTTTGAATGCCTACATGCAAGTTTCCCAATGGAAAAAAGTTTGTGTAACTTGCCCTTCATTATCCTTTTCTAGGAACAGTCAAATTGAGGCACCTTATACTGAAACAGAGGGAATGCTCTGTTCACTCTAAAAGGTGCTTTCTTCCATTAATGCAAGAGTTGTGTGCTACATTCTAGCCTCCAAAATGAGGAGGAGATTTGAGGTCTAGGTGCTATTAATATTTTCTGGTTGGTCTAGCACTGCAAATTAACCTGTGGGCATGTGCAAAGTTCTGCTGGTCTTTGATAAGGCAAGAGCTAGGAGTAGGAGAGTGATAAGGGGAGGAAATTGTAGCTGACAAGAGAATTATTGCCAGGGCTGTTGCTAAGGGGTATATTTAATATGAGTCATCCAGAACTACAGATAGGTGGGCTATTCCCTTAATCACACAATATAGCAGTTGTTTCTCTTATTTGATTTTTTTGCGGTTGTTTACTTGATAAATGGATTATTCTCAAAAACAGATTTATTTCTGGGGTTTCCTTTCCACCTTCTCCAGGGCCAGCAGCAGGCTCCCCAAGTTCAGCAAGCTGGGATGGGGCCAGCAGCTTCTCAAGGAATGGGGTCTGGAGCACCGACAGCAGATCCAGAAAAACGCAAACTCATTCAGCAACAACTGGTTCTCCTCTTACACGCTCACAAGTGTCAGCGGCGAGAACAGGCCAACGGGGAGGTGCGACAGTGCAACCTCCCTCATTGCCGAACCATGAAGAATGTCCTGAACCACATGACCCATTGTCAGGCTGGCAAATCTTGCCAGGGTAAGTGGAAGAGTTGCGTATATGTGGTTAACATTTGCAGGATGAGAAGGGCTCCTAGAAGGAGAAGGAGAACTAGTGGGTGGCTTGGGAAGTAGAACTTTTTTAACATGTATGTTACCTTAAGAATGGAAATAAATAACTTCTGAGCCATTGATGTTTCAGCAAGGTAGAGGGGACAATATTGCACAGAGAGATGAGTGAAGATCTTTTGCTTAACTTTGTAACTCACTGTAAGATTTTTTGGATGCTGCCTTCTGATAAGGGTAGACACAAGGCAGGAATCTGCAAGTAGGAGTCTGTCTCTTAAACGGAAGAGAGAAATCTCAAGCAATAGCTAGGAATTGAGCTGCTACTGGCACTGATGAGCTCAATCTACCCTAGTAGCCAAGGAAAATGTATGCTACCTTTTTGGTAGCCTAGGCTCACCTGGGCTGTGTCAATTGCTGGCATCTCAGGTGCTTGGTACAGTCTGCCTGGTGTATATGGTGTTATCCTTGGAGCTAGAGAGACGTAGGCTTGGATGTGTAACAGAGCTTTCAAGCAAGCTTTAGTTGAGCCAGTAATACTAGTAAATCTAGCTACATTTTCAGTGCTAGTTAGTGTTGAACTACTTCAAGTAATACTCCACTGACCTGTGTTGATATAGATGTGTGCCCTCAGAGAAATAGTTGCTTGCTACCCAGTTTGTGTTGACCATTTGGAGATACCGGCAGTAGTTTATAAAAGTTTTTCATTCCCCTCCCTTTCTCAGTGGCACATTGCGCGTCTTCCCGACAAATCATCTCACACTGGAAGAATTGTACAAGACATGACTGTCCTGTATGTTTGCCTCTCAAAAATGCTGGCGACAAAAGAAATCAACAATGTAAGTCTACTGAGAAGTTCTGTGTGTTGGATGAACCATAAAATGGATATTGGGAGTTAAAACTTTCTTGAACCCAGGTGATAGTGATGATGTTCTTGAATGTGAGTCCATGTAGTGTGATCTTCCTCTTGCTTTAAAGTTGCAGAGTATTTCTGTCTGTGATAGCTGGCGTTTATGGAACCTTTCTAGCTTTATTGGGTTTTCCTAGCAGGAGAATGGTAAAGGTTGAACGAGTCATAGCTCTCTCAACCAAACAATGGGCTTTTCACTACCACTTCTTCCAGCTGGCCAGGTTCTGGAGACAGATGTGCACACACACAGAGGGATGTGTCATTTCAGCCCTGGGGATATTTGGTTCTGTCTTCATCCTTTGTTTGCATCAGTTGTCTCTTCCCCCTTCTCTGTGTCCCTTTGGTCTTCCTGCCAAAGTCTTTGGCAAGATTTTTTGTCATTGTGTTACCTGTATGGTTTTTTTCCCTTCTTTTTTTAGTGTTACTTTGGGCTTTTCTCATTAATAATGTGAGCTGAGATTTCCTGTTTTAAGAAAATTAAATTTAAAGCATTGCAATGGCTGCTAAAGAGCTGTATGTACACTTCTGCCTTTAACCTCTGTGAGATGTTGCACCTCTGTTTTCAGTTTAAAGCAAACAGATGTGTCCTAAATACTTAGTGGGATTTCCTCTTAGACACTCAAAGGGAAAACACCATGTTGTTGGAATGGCTGGTTGGGTCAAAACTTGTCTTCCTGTTTCATGACAGGTTTTCCAGACCTGGCCTCTTCTCTGCATGCTCATCATCTGAACAGGCAGTTGTACTCTATGTTCTTTTCCTGGTTTCGTGGACCTCTTTGGCCTACCTCCTGCTGTTCTTACTAACTTGGTATGTCTCTTCTAGCACTGCTGGGCGGAGCTGCAGTAGGACTTGCAAATACTGGCTCCGTGGGCGTGGGGCAGCAGACAACGCCCAGCATAAACACTACCAGTCAGATAGACCCCAGCTCCATTGAGAGAGCCTATGCAGCCCTTGGACTGACCTATCAAGGGAACCAGATGCAGACACAGCCCCAGGCTCAAGTGAAGAATCAGCAACAAGGACAGTCACCCCAGGGTCTGCGCCCTATGAATCCTATGAGTAAGTTTATCTGTTAAGTGTTAAAATACAAACTGCAGGCAACTTTCCCATGCTATTTCTAATGAATTTTTTCCTAGCTTAATACAGCTAGTTAATTTGCAAAAGTTACGGCTTTGCAGTATTTTAGACTTGAGATAGCAAGCTGCTTGATGGAACAGGAACATTAGGGGGCCCAGGTGCCTTCCCCTGGAAAACAAGTTATCTGGGAAAAGTATTTTCTTTGGAAAAATTATTAATTTTTTTTGAGAACCAATTTTCCAAAGCATTTTATTTAGTACTGTTTTGTAGCTTTATAATTGTACTGTAATGCAAGTTTGGGGCTTTTTAGGACTTTTTAATTGGAAATGCATGGAGTGGAATGGCTGTGTTTAAGTGTACTTTTCACTCACTGTAGCATTTTACTGAGTTGTATCTCAGATACAGAATGTTTGTTTTAAAAATGAAAAGTAGTAAATCACAGACTTTCTCTCTGAATCCTGTCATGCAGACTCAAATAACTGTAAATTGAGTGGCTTATTGCAAAATCACAAAAGACTACAAAAGAATTTAAATTTGAAGTATGGTTAATTCTAACCTGGCTATCACTGGCATCAAATGAAGTAATCTTTAACCATCAAATCTAATTTCGATAGTTTGAGATTACCTCAGAGGAATTTTTCTCGCCCCCAGCTCTTTGCTCGAGTTGCTTAGGTAGTGCTGATGTCTCTTAATGGAAAAGAGGAAAGATGAGCTGGTAGATGTTTACCACAAGCTTGTATGGGATTGCAGTGAACCTGCCTATATGCCTGTCTGTGTTTAGACAGTTCTATCATGTGATGAACCCTCCCTACCCAAGAAGGGGAGTAAAAAAGGAGACCCGTGGGTTGAAATGAAAACAGATTTAATAAAATAATAATGAAGAACTACTATTAATCCCAATACTAATATAAAATACAAAGTTATACTCGGCCCATATAGCGGTCGCGAGCTGTGTGCTCCTGGCAGCGAGTGCCAGATGTCAAATGCTGCAAGCACTGCAGCTCCAGAGCAAGTGTGACATTCACACAGCAAATGGGAGAGTAGGCGGCGGGGCGGGGGGGGAATGATGGACGGGACCCTCCAGGGACAGCAGCCATTGCAGAGGAGCCCCATTCCCAGCAAACTGCCTAGTTTACGATGAGAATGGCATTTATGGTATGGAATACTTCTGTTGGCCAGTCTGGGGCAGCTGCCCTGCGTTTTGCTCCTCCTAGCCCTAGCACCTGGCTAGCTGAAAACTACTGAAGACCTTGATCGCTATGGAAACCTGCATTCCATGGCTGGCCACAAACTAAAACAAAGTGCCTTGTTCTCACAGAATCGGGTGCTGCAGTCTTCTCAAAAATTGCAGCTTCCTTGAACACAAAATTGATTCAATAATTCTATCCCAGTGAAACCAGGACAATGCCCCATGGCAAGCTTGTGTACAGAACAAGTGCTGTGTATGCACAGGAATTCCATGGGGAAGGACCCAAGAGATTGCAGAGAAAAGCAGCTCTTGGTCACAGGCTGCAGTGTGGCACACTGTTACTGCAGCAAAAGACATGCTACTCCTAAGTTACTCAGGAAAAGGCTGTTGGGTAGAGTAGACTTGTTAATGAGATGACTGATCCTCAGAGGTTGCACATGACTTGTATACTGTTAAAACTTTGCCTTCTAGTGTGTGAAGCCCCTTTTTTTAAAAAAGGGGGAGGGGGAAATCCTGAGAGCTTGGTCTTAAAACAATTAGATTAAAATATGGTTTTCTATTGTGCATTAGTGTTTTACAAATAGATCAGTTTCTAGAAGCTCCAAAATGTTACAGTGAGGGCCTTGAAAGGTTGAATGGAATGTGTCATCAATTCTTCTGAAGCAAAATGGTTATGGTTATGTATTTATTTTATACAGAGAGTTTGACCTGTGCATTCTTAGTGGCTGCTCCTTGTAGCACTGGTAAGAAAATCCAGTGAGATGGGGTTGAAAAGCTCATGGAGAGTGAAGAACTGAAGCTTCATGTAGAAAGGACGAGCATGGAGAGTGTAGACTTCTGACTGTTTCATTTTTAGGAGTAGGTGGCTAAGGAGGGAATTAAAACAGCTGAGATAGGAATCATCAGGTCATAGCCTACATAAAACCAGGGCTAGTTTAGAAGAAACAGCAGGATTGGGTGAGGACTGTGATGTGAAAAGATGCTGTCTTAAGTAGATTAAACAAATGGTTGTTGGCAGTTGGAAAGGGAGAGTTAAGGTTAACAGTTGTCTTCTACACCAGCTTGCTGTCAGATGGCAAAGTGAATTTGGGAAGGAGAAGAAAGTGACTAAGGGAAGGGAAGCTGGAGACTGCTTTATGAAGACTGTTAAACACTTGGTTGTGATGTTAGAGTTATGTATTAGGCTTGATACATTTAATTTCAGTGGATTTCTCTTGTATGCAGTGTCTAATTTTGCTTGAAATACAGATTCTGTAGGATTCAGATGTCTCAAATACATGTGAAACTTGAGAGTAGCATGAAGCCATTACCAACTTCGTGAAATGGTCTGTTCAGAAGCTCCAGATAGAAATAGACCGCATTTTTCTTCACTATTTGAGTCTTAAGTGTAGTGTGTTAAAAAAATAGGTGGATTTTTTTTTTATGTTGATTGAGATCTGCTGTGATACAGAGAAGCAGATTTTGGTCCGTAACTAATTACTAGAGGTTTTTCCTGCAAAGGATTGTCAGATTTTCCTTCTTAGTACAAACATTGTAGTTTTAGTATCCTTTAGTATGGAGTCAGGGAGGGAGGAGCTTGTCAGATGTAGGTGGTAGCTGATGTTTTAAGTTTTTGAAGCCTTTGTGAATGTATATCTTAAGACCGTGAGTGACAAAAAACCCAACCCCTTTAAAAAAAAAAAAAACACACCACCAAAAAAACCCCCCACAAACAAACAAAACAAAAAAAACCCCAACAAGCAAACCCAGAAATCGCTGATATTGCTGAATCATTAGGAAGTCACAGAAAAGGACTCTGGTATGTCATATTTCAAAGAATCACAGAATTTTAGAGGTTGGAAGGGACCTTGAAAGATCATCTAGTCCAACCCCCCTGCCAGAGCAGGACCACCTAGAGCAGATCACACAGGAATGCATCCAGTTGGGTTTTGAACATCTCCAGGGAAGGAGACTCCACAACCTTTCAAAAATTTGCTGCAAAATTGCAATTTGCAGCAAATTGAAATTGCTTGGGTTTTGAGATGTTCAGGAAGATGTGCAGAGGAGTAATGTGGTATAATGCTTCACTTGGGGGTCACCAATGTTGCGCCTCAGACTTTTTCGAAGTTTGTAAAAGAGGGCAAAGTGAGCAACAGGTAATTACACTCCCTTCACAAAAATCAAAGTATTTGAAAGTCTAGACCCTGGTTATTGCCAAGCAGCTGCTGATTTTGCACAGTAAATAGGCTGTTCATTTAATACTTATTATTCTATTTTCTAGGTGCAAATCCGATGGGAGTGAATGGAGGAGTAGGGGTTCAAACCCCTAATCTGCTTCCTGATTCAATGTTACACTCAACCATGAATTCTCAAAAGTAAGTTGAGTTTTTCTTTGCACCCCAGTGATTTTGTTTTGATCTCATGGCACTTCTTGCATAAGCAGTGGGGTAAATGCCATTGATGGCTATCTCTCTTTGGATTTTGTAGCTTTTGTTGCAGTTTCCCAAATCCTTGGGTAGGACAGCATGTACTTTTTCACGGCGTTGTTTTGGTGTCTGTGCAGCTATTTCTGCAGAGTTTGTCCATTGATTAGGGAATGGCTGAACTAGCACTTTGTCATAACATTATTCTAAAAGAGGCTATGACTGTAAGATGACTAAGCTTGGGCTAGACTTTTGCCCTCAATTCTTGCTCTGTTTTTGAAGCCCCATGATGAGTGAAAGCGCCAACGTTGCCAGTTTGGGAGCTATGCCAACAGCGCAACCATCCAATACTGGAATTCGAAAGCAGTGGCATGAAGACATTACTCAGGATCTCCGAAACCACCTTGTTCATAAATTGTGAGTAGCTAGTATCAAAGCAATCTCCTGTTGGGTGAGTTGCTGCCTCTGAGGTGTGTGTGGGGCAGCAGGAAGTCCGGCTTCCAAAACTGGGCTGCGTCTGCTGGTTTGGTGCAGTTGTACTGGAAGTGTCCCCCCTGTACTCAAGCCATCTGCACAGGGACAGTGTCCCCTGGGAGCAGTAGCAGTGCTGCAGTCTGTCAGACAGTTTGCTTGCTGCTTAGTGTTCAGATCGCTGGCATTAGTGCTGATGTCCTGGTCTGGGGACATCCTAATCCTTTGTGTGCTTTTTCCCCCCCCAGAGTCCAAGCCATATTTCCTACTCCTGACCCTGCAGCCCTGAAGGATCGGCGTATGGAGAACCTGGTGGCATATGCTCGGAAAGTGGAAGGGGATATGTATGAATCTGCAAACAGCAGGGTGAGATGCCATCCTCTGTCATCCACTCGTGTATCTCTGCCTTGATCCCATAGCAGTTGTGGAGGAAGAGGAGTGAAAGCACAGATGAGAGTCGCAGGCTGAGGAAACGTGTTCAGGGGCTGCTGGATGGGGTCTAGGAGCCAGCCAGCTGCAGGGTTCTGCCTGGGTGTGCCAGGAGCTGGGGTGTTGCCTGGTGGGGTGTGCTGTGCCTGAGACTTCTCGGGATTCCCTGAAGGCAGCGTGAAGCTCTTCACTGTGATTCTCCCAAAGAAGTGTTGTACATGAGAAGAGAAATGTCCAGTGTTGGCCTAATGGTGTTGCCAGCAGTGCCCTGAGCAGTGTCCCGAGCAGTGTCCCTTTCTGCCCTCCTGTGTGTCTGACAGCCCCTGCAAAGGAAGGGCTGCCCCCACCCAAGCCGAAATGTGTGTGTGGAAGGGCTGTTTTGCAAGCTTGAGTCACTGTGACCTGTTGCTTTTCCTAAATGTGTGTGTCACCTCCTTTCCTGACTTGTATTCCTCCCCAACAGGCAGAGTACTATCACTTGCTAGCGGAGAAGATCTATAAGATTCAGAAGGAGTTGGAAGAGAAACGAAGAACCAGGCTACAGAAGCAGAACATGATCCCAAATGCTCCAGGCATGCCACAAGCTCCCATGAACCAAGGGCCCAATATGGGACAGCCCCAGCCAGGGATGTCTGCAAGTAAGAACAGTTGGGTTATTGACTGCCTGGTGCAAGGGAAATCCTGTACTGTCATTTTGGTTACTTGCAAAATCTTTGCTTACATGTTGGTTAATGACTGTAAATTATCTAAAAGCATTTAGTCTTCCAAACAAATTGAAACTTTTACACTTACTTTGAGGGTGGAGGGAATGGAGATTAAGTTGCATCTTTAACGTAGTGGAACTTCAGTCTCGCTAGATTCACCTGTAGAATTAATTGATTTAAAGATAAATTCAGTTACCGTAAGGGAAATATATTTTCATAATATTTAGTTGTGTGGTGTTTCAAATTGTCAGAACTATTACTATTGTGGCTGGAGTGGAGTATGATGGCTGGACTGCTTAGGTATTTCTGCCTTTGAAAGTTTTGGTAGTGTTTGTTCTGTGCTGTGTTTGTTTTTTTCAGACAAGTGGCCTTTCCAACATGCAATGAAAACTAGATTTCACTTTTTTCCCCATGCAACTGTCTTCTGTTTCACAGTAGTTATTACTTGAATTGACCTTCCTAATGCTAAACAGATTATTGTTGTTATTAATAATATGATTAATAAATTAATAAACAATAAATAATTAATACATTATATTAATAATAATATCCCATGCTAACCATGCATTTATATATTAGAATAAAATCTACTTGGGAGAGGAGCTAATGATCAAAGTTGTCATGCTGCTAAAGAGTGTAATGTCTCTTTACAATATTAGGAAGGGACAAGGCTCTGTAAGCTATCAGGTATCTAGTATGTTTTTATTTGAGGGAGAGGTAAAAACAGGTAACACAAATTATTGTGGGTGATATTTCCAGTTAGAAAGTGGAGAGAAGCGTCTGCTGACATTGTAGTTTTGTAGTTCCAGTTAAGTCCTGTAAATAACCGAAATACAAGGTTTTAAACGGTGCATTTTTAAATAAAATTGCATCCCATACTCTGATTTAACTGTAAAAGAGAACTTTTTTTTAACTATTTGAGCCACAATCTCCTTTAAGATGTTTTCCTTTTTTTTCTTTTATGTGATTTCAAACTGACAGCTCTGGAGACTAAAGTAGTCTTTTGTAAAACTAAGTGCAACAGTTCTGCAAACATGCTTTCTAGAGCACTGCACTCCCTCCTCCCCTCAAAACTCTCCTGAGAGCTTCCTTCTCAGAAGAATACTTTTTTTCCTCTGTGTTTCTTTGTCTTCGATGTTTTTAGATACTTCACAGTTAAGAATTAAGTTCTTCAGACACATCACTGAATCAGATGTATAGCTGTCAGTGACACTGTAATAAGTTGTCTAAGAAGACACGTCAAAATTTGAATTAGTCAACTGAGGAAACAAAAAACTTTGGGGTTTTTTTCCTAACACTGCAGAAAATCCAGTAACTCCAGGCATATGCTACAAGAATCCTCATCTGAGTTTTTCCTCCTGCTTAAATTTGAATGTATCTTGGTAAATTTAGCTCTAGGTCTTCTCATGATTGAAGTCAGAACAGGATTTACTGAGAAGCATTGCCAGGATCCAAGAAAGATTCTTAAAGGTTGATGCTGTGGTTGTTATTTGCTGTAACTCCTGTAGAAAGTTGGTCTTCAGCAGTAGATGGGACACTTGGTTATTTATCATGTACTCCCATAGTTCTCAGACTTCAGAGCTTTGATAAATACTCTCTTGAACCATACATTTTTTTTATAGTGTTTTAAATCTAGAGGTGCAGTAACAGTGTAGAGTGGTCTGTAAAAGTTCTTGTAGTCTGGAATGTTCGTGAGCTACTGAGTTTGTCATTGTACCTCGATAACATACCTCAAATTTGTCATCAGTTTCTGAAAGCTGACTCTAAAGTCAGAGTATATTTCTGTTGATGGAACATGCTTGTATTTTCAAGAAAGTTTTTGGTTTTGCTTCGCACTTTGAGGAGTCAAGAGTGTTTAGAGTTTCTGGCCCATGTCCGTACATTTGGGTTTTTAACACTTGGGTTTTAGTCTGTAATTCTCACTAAAATGTTTGATGGAATAAAACCTGGTTGTCCTCTAAATGCCATAATCTCATTCCAGTATCTCTTTTTCCAGATGGTCCTCTTCCTGACCCAACCCTGATACGTGCCAGTGTGCCAAACCAGATGATGAATCGCATGCAGGCACAGCCAGGTAAATCTTTGAAGAAAATTTGCTACTGTGATTTTTGAAGGAATCTCAGAATTGGGCAGCTCTTATGGAAATGTCATAGCCCTTGTTTCACCTGCAGTTTTCCCATTTGATCAAGAAAATAGCCATCTATATTGTATAATACTTATAAATAAATATAAAATAACATTTTGTGATCTTGTGAATTTAAGAGCTGCACGTTAGCTGCTTGCTTTGTTAAATAAAGAACTTGATGCTTTTGGAACTTCTGATTGCCCGAGCATAGGATAGTGACGTCAGTCAAACATGGTAGGCCCAGCCAGCTTAGATGAGGACATGGTGGTGGAGGGAAGATGGTGAGAATTACTGATTAGAAGGAAGGGGCTGAACCTTTGTTATATATTCAAGAAGTATTGTAGCCAACATACAGAGTACTTAAGGAAGTGAAGATATAGTTTGGGATTGAGGAAGTGAACGTGTAATATGTAATTAAGATAATGTAACTTTCTACAGGAAGTTGGTCTTCACCAGTAGGTGTGACACTTCTAGATATTTATCATGTACTCCAGGAGTTCTCAAACTTTAGAGCTTTGATTAACAGTGGAAACAAGTCTTTTAGGGAGAAAAAAAAAGTAATCTATTCTGAAGGAGTATGGTAGCTTGGATACTTTTATGTTTAAAATTACTCCATGTAAATGGTTGATAGAAGGAAATATTTCCTTTGTAGTATTGCTTGCTTGAAAACTGGTTGCTAGAAAAATAAATTGGGAAGAAACTGACTGCATTCCTTCCCCAGATGTTGAAAGGAGAATTCAGGCCTTTGCTCATAAGGGGCTTGTTTTTTGTTTTTTTTTGTGCAAACACACAGGAATGAATCAGTTTGGCCAGATGAACATGCAGCTGTCACCGATGGGACCCCGGCAAACCCCTCCTCTTCAGCACCCTGGACAGCTAAGCCAGGCTGGCGCCATGAACCAGGTCAGTCCGGGGGCTGCTCCCGCCGTCAGGGCAGCCTGCGCATAAATAGACACCTTTAAAAATCAAGCTTATTTCTTCATTTGCTTGGCCCTTTGGTTCCTCCTTTTGCATCCATGTTGAAAGATTTCTCTGGTCTATGGTAAGCTTTTAGATCTTGGTGGTAAAAAATGCCTAAAAATTAAGTTAAAGTGGTGTTTTGTGCTGTTGCATCCTTAAAACAAGGAACAGGAATAAGTCTTAAGTCGCAGTCCCTATCTGAAATCAATATCCTTTTCCTTAGCTTAGAAGGGAAATAATAGTTTCTGTTTTTTGAGAGGAGCTATAAGCAGGCTTTTTGTATTGTATCCTATAGATAAGCAACACGCATCAATTTCTGTAACAAGATAAATGCTTTCTTTGTAAAATGTTATGGAGGTGTGCACAGTTTGTGAAATGGGTTCCTTTCTTTTCCAACAGATGGGATTTCCTTCACGTATGCAGCAGCCAGGAGTAGGCCAGCCTTCTGGTCAGAATCAGTTTTTACAACAGACCCAGTTCCCTGCTGCTTCCCCAGGAATGAACACGGCAAGCATGCCTATGACTCAGCCTGGCAATCAGACACCTGTATCCCAAGTAAGTTTCTGATTTCTGGAAGTGGTGTCAGCAGGCTCTGTCATATACTGGTTTCATTGTTTGGTTTCTTATAATGGAGAACAACTTGTTCTCTCAAGATGCTTTTGGAATTAATGTCAACCAAATTAGTTTATTGAGACTCTGCCTTTTCCTGATGTAACACTGGAAATGGCAAGGGTGAAACGTTATTTGTTTGTTCTTAGACTTAAGTTTGTGTGACAGAGGAATTTTTTTAAAGTTCGTTTTTATGGAGCAAAGAAAAAATTGTTACTCAGCATGCAGTAGTTAAGAATATCTTGCTGAACAGTGAAGCAGCAGAGCCTGAGAAATTAAGAGATGGTGGAATAAGTCATAAAGAGGCATGTCTATCCAGGACCAATATGTGTTGTTGGCTTTGGGGGATAGGAGGGTTATCACTACTAAAGATCTGAACTTAACAGTCTAGCAGTTTCCTTTCTGTCCTTTCCCTCTCCCTTTTCAGCAAGAACCTTTCAGGCCAGGAAGAAGTAGGGAACGTCAGTTTGCTTCTCGTTGATGCTTCTTCCTAGTGTGCAGGCAAGATTATTGTGGAGTGACAGCTTTTTTCCTTGACCAATACAATTCTTTTGTAATCTTATAATGGTACAGTTACAACTGTACTTATTTCTGATGGTAAATTCAGTTTCTAGCTTTGGGGGTGGGGGCATGGGCACACTAAGTGTATTTGACCATGGTCTAATGGCTAGGAATATGATGGGATAAAGGTTGGACTTGATGACCCAGGAGGTCCCTTCCAACCATAATGATTCTATGAATGCGATTTTTCACTGTGGTGCATTGTCTCATGTTCAGGATGTACAAATCAGTTTTAGAAAAAAACGTTTGACAAACTGGGAGTGTAGGTGTGCCGTTCTTTAAATATATCAACAAGTATAAGATACCCTATTGAAACTTCTCTTTTAGAGCTGAATGAATTATAAAACAGCTTTTATGTTCATGTGGAGCAAAATAAATAAGCCATTTTTCCTTTTGATATAGTTTTTAAAAACAAAACAGTTTGTCACATTTTTAAAAGTAGGCCAGTAGCTGTGGGAAAGCAGCCATTTAACAGTAATTTCTCTCACTTTTCTGTTTCAAGTAATTGCAAATGTGTACTTGTTTTCCCACAGGCACAAATGACCAGCGCTTCCTGTCCTGTGAATTCTCCTGCAATGGCTCCAGGTTCTCAAGGGAGCCATATTCACTGCCCACCTCTTCCGCAGCCTCCCATGCACCGAAATTCTCCTTCTCCAGTACCTAGCCGAACCCCGACACCTCACCACACACCCCCAGGCTTGGGATCGCAGCAACAGCAGGCAGCAGGAGCTGCCACTACTGCCCCTGCGCCTACTCCTCAGGCAATGCCACCTGGACCACAGTCGCAAACTATGCACCCTCCTCAAAGGCAGACTCCAACACCTCCACAGACCCAGCTGCCTCCACAAGTCCAGCCTCCAGTTCCAGTTACCCCTTCTGCAGAGCAACAGCAGCAACCATTGTCACAGCAGAGCACGACTGCATCTGTTCCCACGCCAACAGCACCGCTGCAGCCTCAGCACCCCACAACACCTGTAAGGAGATGCTTTAATTGTGCTTTGCCTGCTAATATTTAAGTGTACGGTTTAGCTTTCAGTTGGTCTTTTACTTCTGTGTGAGTCTGTGATAATGGAGGTAGCTACTGGCATGTTTAATATCAAAGTAGGGTTTTTTGCATTTGGTAATTAACCTTTTTTCCATCAAGACAAATCTGTAGATCATCTGGTGTTTCCAAAGAGGAAGCATTTTTCAGAGTCCTAGTGCATGTTACGAAATTCACTGCAAAACATCGATGAGGTCTTTAGCTATGTCTACATATGCATGGTCGTGGTGTACTGTTGGGAAGCAGTATGTGATTTTCTGTATACTTGGCCTTCCAGTCCATGGTTCTGTTTCATGTTTTTTTTATAATTGGAGTTGCACAGCAGTATCATCTTCAGGTGAAGCAAGAAGGACTAGAGTGCATTTAACCTTGGTGCAAACATAGTATAGGTAGATTAGAGAGAGAAAAATAAGTTCATTAGAAGCCTGTTTGTAATGGATGTTTTGTTCCCTCAGCTTTCTCAGCCAGCCGTGAGCATTGATGGACAGGTATCTAACCCTCCATCCACGAGCAGCACAGAGGTGAACTCTCAGCAGACTGTTCCAGAGCAGCAGCAGCCACCCTTGCAGGAAGTGAAAATGGATATTAAAACAGATGAAGGGGAACCAGAACAGACAGAGCTGCAAATGGAGGAGAAATCTGAGGTGAGAGTGTTAGCCAGTTGCTGGGTAAAATATCTTTTCCTAGTGCTGCTAGATGCTTTCTGTCTCCATGCGAGCCATTCCTTCTAGAGTTCAGTGAGAACTGTAGGCGCTACCTGCTGCTGCTGTTTTGATTGTTGTCATCTTCTACTTCTTCCTAAAGAAAGGTCTGTTTTCTGGTGAGATGGTGGTGGAAGCTGGTGGCCACCAGAAGACCCATAATGTGGTTACAGCTGTGAGAACTTTTGGCAAATGCCAGTGTAAGAGGGCAGTCAGGGCAATCCATCACATGTTATTGTCAGCTGCTAAATGTTAGAATAGCAGATATTAGGGCAAGAGGAAATAGCCTGAGGTTGTGCCAGCGGCGGTTTAGATTGGATATTAGGAAAAACTTCTTTACTGAAAGGGTTATCAAACACTGGAACAGGCTGCCCAGGGAAGTGGTTTAGTTACCATCCCAGGAGGTGTTCGAAAGATGTGTAGATGTGGCAGTTAGGGACATGGCTTAGTGGTGGACTTGGCAGTGCTGAGTTAACGGTTGGACTTGATGATCTTAAGGGTCTTTTCCAACTTAAATGATTCTGTGATTCAATATATACATGGTGGGCTGCTTTACTGGGCTCTGGCAACTTGTCACTGAAGACAGCTAGGAGTGTGACTACCAGTAGCATCATCCTGGCAGCCCCAGCTTACAAGAGACTTTCAGACCTTCCTGAAGAGTTGGATGAGTACTTGTGTGTCTGCTTGCAGCTCAGAACTGGTTAGCAGCTCATCATTGCTACTACTGCAGTGTTTAAAGATGCAAACTAGCACACCTGCTCAAGTTTTAGGCAAGTTTTGACTATAAAGTAGATACCCTTAATCCTAGGGATGAGTGATGGGCAGGATGGCAGACAAGTTTAAAGGACAGAAATGTGGATGGATGACTTCACAGGGGGCTAAGTGTCCAAACTGCTTTCCAGGTTAAAGTAGAACCAGTCATGGAGGAATGTAAACCAGACCCAATGGAGCAAGAGGAGAAGAAATCCGAAGTGAAAACTGAAGTACCAGAGGGAGAAGAAAGACCTACTACTCCAGCTACTCAGTCTTCTCCAGCAGCTGGGCAGTCCAAGAAAAAAAGTAAGCAAGAACACTGTTTTAACTGAAATTCACTGCATCTCCCTAGAGAAATCTTTGGGGAAGGAAACCTGAGCTTTCTTCATTGGTACTCAGTAGGATTGTTCTTTGTGGCTTTTGTACAAAAATACCTTATAATATATGTGCTTGTAATTGGCATTGTGCAAGTTCTTCAAGGCTTTAGAATTAGACATGAAGCCTTAGTAAAATTGTCAATACAATAGAGACTTGAAATACTCCTCCCTTACAGATTTTCTAGACAAGTTTTTTCTTGCGACTTCAGAGTGGGGCTGTATCTGGAATGAAAACCAGCTCTAAGTTTAGTGGTGTCTTCCTATGATAAAAACAAAATTCTGATTAATATTTCAGTCGTCTCCTTGTGTCCGGGTGATTGTTTTAATAACCTCCTCAGAACTCAGTGTTGCAGGGGATAAACAAGCCATGCTAAGTAACTTAAATCCATTGTCTGTAGTCTTTTTCCACAGACTTCACATTTTCTAGCTGATGTCTTCCTTACAGCTGTTTCTGCTATCCTTCTGATGTTGATTGTTTTTCAATAGTTTTCAAGCCAGAAGAGTTGCGTCAGGCACTTATGCCAACACTGGAAGCACTTTACCGTCAAGATCCAGAGTCTCTTCCATTTCGACAGCCTGTAGATCCCCAACTACTAGGAATTCCTGTGAGTGTCTTAGCAGGATACTTTCCTGGCTTTAATTTAAAACTGCTATATTAAGGCATACCTGTTTGAGGACATCTTAAGTCCATCTTGTCAACATTTTTGTATTTATGCGTTTGAAGACGTGTTTAGCTTAGGCAGTGGAACATACAATCTCTGACTTTAGAAAGTTAATTTTTTCAGAAGTTTGTTCATTTCCTTTTGATAAATAAGCAGATATGCCATACACTGAAGTGATTGCAAACATCCCAGTGCTGTGTAGGCTTTTTATGGATGTTGCTTCATGTAATGCTCTGTTGCTGAATTCCATAGGTGTTCCTCATCATATATAGAGCTTGACTGAATATGTAGGAAATTAAGCAGATTAAGGCCACTTAAAAAAATAATCAATGATTATTAATCTGCTGTAAGCAAGGAAGGGACTATTCAACTTCTAGTTTTTGTTTAGGTTGGATTTTCTGCTTGTGTTAGAATTGTCTTAGAAGACATTACTATCCTTCAAGGATTTCTGCTTTAAACTCTCTGGATTGACCAGACAAGTTTACTCTTTATATACAAATATGTGTACATAGAAATCCTGCTTAGGTGCTTTGGGCAACATTTTTTGCCTGAAAGGTTTTTTGTTTCATTTTGGTGTGGGTTGTTAGTATGTTTTAGGATAGATACTACAAAAGTTCCAGGCCTACTGTGTTACAAGCAGGCATGAATTTTGCTAATATTCTTTAACAAGCTCTCAATTGACTGTTGTATTCTGAGGACTTTTGTAGGATAAGTGGTCCTATAACTGATGGGGGAAGGGAGGTATTTGGAAAAAGGTATTCTTTGGAGGATACATGATATCTTTTGTTATCTAATAAAGTTACTTTGTTTTGTTTATTAGGTTGTCTGGTCTACTAAAACCAGTCGCTTTCTGTTAATGCTCTTATGTATATCCTCATGTCACAGAGGCTGCAAAAATATTGCCATTTCCTACTTCTTGTAACTTGTTTTGCTGACTAAAATTAGAGTGGCTTTATTTTATCACGAATGGAAGAGTAATAGAGCTGGAAAAGTAAAGGAATAATGAAAAACTGGAGAGTGATACGGTATTACTTAAAGATTTATTTGTATGTCACAAGCAGTTTGACAATCAAGTCAGGGAGGAACCTGTTTTTCTTGTACTGCAGAAGAGTTTATATGCTGAGAATGCACACGCTGTCATGTCACAACATAGTTCTGTAGTAGTGTTTTGATACACTGTGTATACTTGCAGGATTATTTTGACATAGTGAAAAACCCCATGGACCTTTCTACTATCAAGAGGAAGCTAGACACAGGGCAGTATCAGGAACCCTGGCAATACGTAGATGACATCTGGCTCATGTTCAACAATGCCTGGCTGTATAACCGCAAAACATCCCGGGTATATAAGTACTGTTCCAAACTGGCAGAGGTGTTTGAGCAAGAAATTGACCCAGTTATGCAGAGCCTTGGTTACTGCTGTGGAAGAAAGGTAAGAAAATAAATATTTTTACTCTGTTGCTTGCTTCCTGGTATTGAAGGGGGAAAAATACAGCAGTTGCAGTTGTTAGCAGTTACAGTGCATCAAAACTTTTGAAAATTTACCAGGATTTAACAATCCCGAGTAATCCAATATTGAGGTTTTTATGGATCTTTTATCTAAATCATTTGATTGTATGTAAGCCATTGGGGAGGAGAAGTTGGTAACTGAAGGCTCATTTTGATTATGGCAAACCCGTTTGCTCTTGCCAATTTAACAGATGTGGTTTTGTTATTGCAGAAGAAGTGCTCTCTATTTCATTGTATATTGAGACTGTGTATTTCCATTGTCTTGTTTTGATACCCTTTCCATCTTTGGAGAAGAGCTAACTTGAGAATAACAGGCCACTGAACATTTTTATGACTCTAGCACTTCGTACATTTGCTATACTGTGATATCTGTGCACAGGATAAGGTGGAAATGATCATTGTCTGGGTCATGCTTGCTTCCCATGGAGAGCAAGTGAAAATGTGGATGAGTACTAAAGTAACCCGTTCCTCTTTGCAGTTGGAGTTCTCACCACAGACTCTGTGTTGCTATGGCAAACAGCTGTGCACAATCCCACGAGATGCCACTTACTACAGTTACCAGAACAGGTAAGGAGAACTCACTTGGTGCGGTTTTGTGCATGCTGCAATCAATCTGTTAAAAGGCGTGCATGTATTTACATAGACACCCTCTTTATATGTGTACACCTTTGTGTTTTAAGATAAAAATTGGCTGGAAGTGCCTTCAAATAGTTTACCTTGTGTGTTAATGATTTCTTTCTGCAAAAGTTCACTGCAGCCTTTGCTCTTCCTCTTTTGTTTGCAAAAATGTGATGTTTTACTGAATTTCCATCCTGCAGCTAATCAAATCTTCAGTTACCTACAAATCGTATATATAATTTTGTTGTCTTTGCTTCCAGCCATGCAGCAGTATTTTTCATGCAGAACACTGAGTAAACTAGTGTATTAATGCTTGTAATACATACTATACCTGGCAAGTCTTTGTTTTTCTCATGATGTTAACACTGAAGAGCAAACATATTTTTGTGGTGCGAATCTTCACTGAAGATTTGTGTATTCAAATTTGAGTAGATTGATGCTTGCTTTTTCTCCCTAAGTTTCCTTAAGGGAGTTGTCTTGGAAATAGCTGTCAGCAGCTGTGTAAAGTGCTGTCACTTCTACATGTCTTCTGAATATTCTTTTTTTTTTTGACTTGGGATTTATTAAATAATTTAAACCTATTTGACTTCTGAAAGGTTTCTTGCTAGCATCTATTTGGCAATTGGGGAGTGAGGCAGGAAGAAGCAGGGAATTACACACTTCAACACTCCCATATCCTGTGGCCATGCACCTGTTAGAGCAGAGAGCTGGTTACTTCCAAAGCACGTCACCTCCATCGATTTAGTTGCTGATCTCCATTTTTTCCAACATCTTAAAACAAACAAACACAAAACCCCCAAACAAACAAAGATGAAAACCCACCAACTAACAAGATCACTAAGGCTTTTTTACCTGAAAGCCAAGAAGATTTTGCAAAGATTATAGTTTTCTTAAGCACCTGGTCATGTGAAAGCAACCACAGAGCTACAGTTGTTTTAACCTTCTTGAGCTTCATAAAGGTTTATCACAGTGAATGGAGGTTTTTAGGAGTAAAGAAGTAAAAAATAAGCTCATAGTATTCTATAGTAACTATTGTAGTTTTAGACTTGTATAGTGTAGAGCTTTTTATATCGTGTCAGTATCTTCTGCTTATATTTATCTATGGGCAAGCATGATATGGACCAAAGTACTTGTACTGAAAAATCTGATGTGCTTTACATGTTTCAAATATTAGAAGGGAATGTGTGCATCATAACAGGTACATACAAGTGAATTGTAAATTACGTTGTATGCACACATGCGTATGTATCAGTAGACTGAAATGTACAATTCCAGAAGTACTATTCTCTGCATAATCTCTGAAAACTGAGAGAGCGTTGAGACCTGTCGTCTTAGCTTAACAGCTGCTGAAGTGTTGGTTTGTGTGGCTGTATAATAAATTTGTTTGAATTTCCTTTTATTTCTTTTTATTTGTAGATGTTTTGTGAACTCAAATTAACGTGTCTTAGTAATGACGAGGCCACAGTTTTAGAACATTTTTGAGGGCTGGGGCACTATCTTAGACAAGTATAAATTAAATCTTGCTCTGTAGTGCGTGCTGTATTGATGCCTGGACTGTTACACACTCAAACTGGGCCATGGCAAAATCATATCAATGTGGAGCATCGTGTGTAGTTAATGTCAGGTATTTAGCTAACATACAGTTTGACATTTCTATAATTATATGTCTGTAAGATTTTGAGGACAGATGTTATTGTTCTTGAAGCTTCTGATGTTTAGCTTTCCCTTTCAACTGGGAGAGAATCCTGTGGCCTTTCGGCATCTATACATTTAAGATGGAAGACTGTCCCTCTTCCATTGATCTCCTGCAAATCCTCCTGCCAGCAGAACTGCTGTGCTGATGTACAAGTCAGCGTAGCGGTTCTTCCTCTCTTCTGCTCTTTCCCCTTTCTCATTTTAATTCTTTGCTGTACCTGGCATGGATTATTAAAATGAAGAGGGTATGGGTATGCTAAAATGGAATACTCTTGTTTACTTTGCTTTAGTCATTTGCTGCTTGTGAACCCATTTGAGAGATTTAATGCTAATCTGTGCTTTGCCTTGGCTTTCTGCTTTGTGTTGTCTTGTCCTGCTTCTATGTTTTTGTTTTTGTCCTGCAAACCCTCATCTCTTTGTTTATGTGTGTTATTTTATTTTCTCCTTCATGTTTGTCATTGTCTGCACTTGGCTTTGATTGCGCAAAAAAACCCCTCAAAAAAACCCAAAACCCAAAAAACCCAAAACCAACCAAACACAATGTGGGGCCCATAAATCTGCATCATTGAATATTCTTGTCGCCGTTGATGACCTACCTGCTCTCTGCTCCTGTCCCTTCCTTGGCCTGCTGTGATTGGTGGCTCCGTTGCTTGGCTTGGGCTGTGTTATGTGGATGGAGCAGTTCACCCAAATATGGCCTTCTTGCTGACAGGTATCATTTCTGTGAGAAGTGCTTCAACGAAATCCAAGGGGAGAGCGTTTCTCTGGGAGATGACCCATCACAACCTCAGACGTGAGTTATTTGTGTTTGCTTGGGCTGTGCATTCATAAGCTGTATCATGGTCTATAGCACTTTCTCAAAGGGAATTAGTTTAGTTTTAGGTAACCTCGCTGTCTGTATTCAAGTAGAACATAGATCAGATATTCTTTATAAAAGCCTAGACTTGTACTGTGGATTTTTTCTTTAAAATCTGAACTTACTGAACTGTAGTGAGAAATAAGCACTTAGTGCTTAAAATTGCAACTATACCAATAGAAGGGAAAGAAGAGAATCTTTTTCTTTTCTGAAAAAATGTGAGAGAGTTCTACCACAGAAAAATAACCATGCCTGCAGGCAGGTAGGTGACAGACATAGTTTGAAATAGTCAAAGGTGCCCATTCTGTTTATAGACTAGCTATAAACTTGTGTTCAACTTCAGATTGTTCTTTAATCGAAATAAAAAGCAGGCAACCCCCTTTTGCCATACAAGTGTTTTACTGTTGGAGTGCTATCTGCTTATGAGAGAGGCTGTGCAGTTGTTAAGGAGATAACTGTAAAAGGCTGTGCATGGATTTAGTTGCCTCTTCCATGCTGGTGATAGACTGTTGGGACAGTCATTCTGCTGTACCCTTCTCACACCTCTCCAAAAAAATCTTGAAACAGAATTTTGGGAAGCTAAGGAAGCCTTTGAAGGATAAAGGAGTGCCAAGCAGTTACTCTTTGAGCTGTTGAGGAAAGCTCTTTGGGGGAGGGCATTGCAGGAACACTGCAGATAGAAGCAGGTGAGGAATTTCGGAAAGTCTGAAGTCAGGGGAGAGTTGCTGAAGTTGGTAATTGGATAAACTGAGTTAACTTTCACTGAAAGTAGAAGTTGTCTTTAGCAGCACATTACCAGTCCTGGTTGCCATGGATTGGGCCACGTCCCTGTGGATAGTATGGGTTGCTACTCTAGTAGAAGCAAAGACCCAAGGTTTAGTCAATATTACCCAGTTCTGTAAATGAGACGTGGGATATGAAGTACTTACATATGAGAGAAGCAAGTATCTATACACATGTAAATCTGTGTATAAATAAACATCAAATATATTCATGTTTATACATAAATTTTTGTTCAGTTGCTGAGGGAGTATATTTCTCATACACATAACTTGGAATGGTTTGCCACAAACCTTAGAGTCAGGCTAGAAGGCAGCACAGGGTGCTTTTGGTTTTTACGCTAGGTTTGGAAACGCAGATGCTGGATACGTGTTTGTTTATTTTTAATAATAAAACCAATCAAAAACTCTTTGAACACAAGCAATGGTCTGAAGGTACTTCCAGCTTCTGGTACTCTCTTTCATAGCTTTTTTAAATACTTTGTACACTTTTGAATCTTCTCTCCCCTGCTTACAGGCTTTCTCTTAGGAACTCATTTTACTGGGGCATAGAGATCCTGCTCCCTTCCTCTCTTTCCACAACCTGTAGCTAAAATGAACAAAAGCAAAAAAAGATTAGGAATGTATAATGGGGTCCTGTTCACAGTTCTACTCACCATATTATCATAATATTTTTGAGGTAATTGAAAACTTAAACTTTCCTTTTTATCTGATAAGGAGCTTGAAGTATTCTGCAGGTGGCACTATTCAGAATAAACACTGAAATAAAAGGATAGGAAGGTTAATGCACCTCATGCAAATTCGATTGATCTCTGTCATTGCTTCTCAAAGAGGCATATACTGATCTTGCTTTATACAGCACCCACTTCGAGCTAAATTCTCAGAGATCTGGGTATTCTTACATTATTGTTCTGGGCTATTTTGAACCAGATTGGTGTAAAAGATACCTGGGACCTCACTGTCAAAAAGATGGAATTTCTAGCCTTGCAAATGCTGTAGAGAAGGTAAAGATACAGTGTAGGGTAATGGCTGGGCTGGGGTTGCAGGGTTTGGAAGCTGAAATTTGTTCTTTGAAGTTAATCTAGGAGGAGGGCTAGGGGAATCTGATGCAGAATAACCTACCTTTCTCAGCAATCAAATATAATTGGAATTCTCAGCCTCAAGGCATATTAAATAGTCATTTCACTATGAAATACTGATCAGACTGGTCTAAAACTTGAATGTCAGCAGGTTTTACCATTTATCTTGTAGTAAAACAATAAGGGAGCAGTGTAGTTCTCTACAAGCTATTGTCCCATAGAAGAGGACGTTTTCACGGGCAGAGTTTAAGGGTGGTACATACTTTCATTGTCTGTCACTTTGTGAAATATAACTCCTTTCCTTGTAGTGCCGATGAGCGTTTAAAAACTCTGCTTACAAGTTTTGTCTTGACGTGTGGGTATGTGTGGTATGGCATGAATGTATGTTGTCTTGTGTTAAAACTGAGTTTTATTGCCTGTTTCTCCATAGCACGATAAACAAAGAACAGTTTTCAAAAAGGAAAAATGATACACTGGACCCTGAACTGTAAGTAATGCTGTCACACTTGGAATAATTTTAATTTCATTATAGTTATTATGTAAAAGACATGTTAATCATTCACCATCAGCTTTGTTTTTCAGTGTTTTTCATGTAGCTCTGTTAGGTGGCAGGGGCTGGCTGGTTGCTCAGTAAGCAGTGTATCCTGCATTCTGTGCTGAGAACCCAAACCAACACAGCTGTACTTGAGAAATATGTAACACTGTATGTATGGGCTGAAATTACTGCATTTTGTCGTCTTGAACGTGGATTCAACAGATAGATTAAAGCAGATAATTCGGCTTTGAAACCCTGTTGTGGCAAATGCACATCTCAGAACTGATTTGAGTCATTTGGCAGTAGCTCTTCTGGTGTTGATGGCTTTTCTAGTTATCATATTTTACAGGCAGCTGTACTAGAAGGAAAAGTTGTTAAATTTGAACCAGCTGGTTCTTCTACACTGCTCTGGAAGCAGAAATGTGGATGTACAGTAAAGTTAAGATGATGATGACGACTCAGCTGCTTTTCTTTATAATCCTGAGGGTTTGGGTATTTTAAACCCCTTTACGTGGTCCTGCATTATATACCTATGCTGCTACTCTGCAAACGTTATCTTCATTCTCAAATGAATGAGCAAGAAGGATATGTATTCTTCCCACACCATCCTTCTAAGGGTATAAGGGTCAGCCAGTTCTTCTGTTTTACAAGGGCTGTGGGAAGGATAGAATAGTAACGTGATTCATAACTTTTCTTTCCCTTTGTTATAGTGAAGATACAGCCTAATGCTAGAATAGAAGCCTGACTTACAGTATGATACCATATGCCCTACAGAAACGACAGCTGTTCATTCACAGTCTCAGACTCTTATAAGTCGACATGTTCAAAAGGAGTCAGATCGTCCTGATACCTAACGTTGCTTCATGCATTTCGGATAATTATATTCACCAGCATCTCTGAAGTAGACCATGTCACTTACCGCAGTTGTCCTTAAATCTCTGCTAGGCTTCTGAAAGTGACTTTGACATTCCTTTTGTTTTCTTCCTTCCCACCTTTCTGCAGTATATTTGCAACGTACTCCAGGCACAAAGCATAGTGGAGCAACTAAGAGCCAACTGTTTTTCCTGGTTCTTTGCTTGTGACACCTGTGAATCCATTTTCCTCTCTTTGTTATAGCAATAAACAGTTCACAGGTTTTTATCCTTGGAGGAGCTTCACTTTAAAAAAGAAGAGTGAAGTGGATGGCAGTAAGGAAAGCAAATGGTAGCAATGTGTCCCTGCATAGTCTACCTGACTTGAGCTGACAGATTCTTAATTCATTCTGGAGCCTGTTCTCAGCATAGATGTGCCCCCTGTGTTATAGAGCCTAAATGCTGTAATTCCATTACTAAAATCTTACAAGCAAGTAATGATACCGCTAACCGTGTTTCCTTTCCCTCTTTTTTTTCTTCTACAGATTTGTTGAATGTATAGAGTGTGGAAGAAAAATGCACCAGATCTGTGTTCTTCATAATGAAATAATCTGGCCTTCTGGGTGAGGAATTTCTCTTTCTTAAATAGAGAGTGTATGATACATTTACTACAGTTAGTGCATAAACTTCCTTATGTTGGTTATATTTAAGAAGCAGTTACATTCCCACCCAAAAATTTTACAGAATATACAGGGTAACATCAAATTTAGGCATCATATTTTACTGTGTCTGTGAAGTTGTTTCTAATTTTAAATGTTTCTAACATTTCTCTGTGTGGAAGAGCCTTATGTTTCAGCCTTTTGCGTTTAAAGATACGAGTCCTTCATGAAAATACAGCTTTAGTTCTGGTAACAATTTTGTACTGATCTATTTTCTGTACAAATCATATTGCTTTGTTATGGTAAAAAAAAACCTAACAGTTGAAGAATTTAACAGGTGAATTCACTTTTTTGACCTCGATCAGATTAAATCTGAAAAGCAATCTAGTCATCTTTAGATACTCCATAGTTCTTGATAAAAATACTGGGTTTTTTTTCTGCTTGCTTTAAAAGATTTTTTAAAAAGCTAATAAACTGTATGTAGGTAAAGCTCTGTAAGAGCTTAAGCGTTCACTTTCTTGGCAAGAAAGGTATGACTTTTACCATTCTGTTGTCCCAGACACATTGCTGCAAAAGAGGGTAGACATCCTGTAACTGAGGAGGAATCTGCCCATCACTTCATGCTACAGTGTACTTCTGTGTTTAGAAAAAAAAAAGTATCAGCCTTTTGCTTTTTGTTGAGATGGCTTCTCTTTGAGAGACAGCAGTCTGAGACTATTTGTTCCAAGAATGCTTTAAGCCAATACTGTTTAGACCTGCCAGTGGAGACCCTGCTTCCTGGGTGGTGCAGGGTGACATGAGTGACTAATAGGAGTTGCACTCCCTGTAGCTTAGATCCTCCTCTGCAGCTTTGAAACGGTTGGGCGATTTCTGCCTGCACTGTTCTTTGTGCTGTCTTTTATTTCAAATTTCAGTTAAGGTATTTTCCAGATCAGATAAGATCTGGTAAAAGATTTTGCTTCTAATGATAAGATGCTGAGGAACTTTATCGTTTGACTTGGGGTGATTTTTCCCTTTCTCCTATTTTTGTTTCAGCTTTGTCTGTGATGGCTGCCTAAAGAAAACGGGACGAACCAGGAAAGAGAACAAATTCTCTGCTAAAAGTAAGATTCTGACATTTGCATAAACAAATCTTAAATAATTTGTTAAGAATGAGGAAGAGGTGGCTTTTATGCTCATTTTGCGTTCATTTCAGTTTTTTGAGTGAAAGGAGGATGTACTTTTAGTCAGTTCTGAGCATCAGTTCTGTGATGTTCAGAATATTTGCATTCACAGGTGTTGTCAGTTAATAGTCTATAGTAGAGGGTTAAGGTACTGTTTTAGAGCACTGCTAATGCAAGATAGACATCCTTTTATCTCAATTGCAGTATTAATAGCATTGGGAAATAGTTGCTGTGCGACTGCAGTCTAACTTAAATTTATGATAACATGTTCATGTCACCGTGACTACTGCTGCGCTTAAAAGCTTCGATGGAGATAAACGTTGCACCAGCTGGTGACAGAACTCTAGACATTTCCTCTTGATCAAGGCAGCTGATTTGAAGGCAGTATAGGAGGAAATTTGTGCAATCATTGTCCATCTGTTCTATAGAGAAAGTAAGTCTGTCAGAAGCTTCTTAGGTTGGTGTACTTCTTACAAATAGTGGGTATTTATATTTCAGCCAACCAATAGCATCAAGATTCTAACAAGTATTAACTGTAGTGTTAAGCAGTTACTTTTTTCAGGTCCTTCTCTGGAAAAAGAGGAAGGAGTTCATCAAAGACTGTAAATTGTCTTGAAATTTGGGGGATGGCTTACAGTTCACTCACAAGTATTCTCTTCAACTGTTCTTATGAAGTGGAGAGCAAACCGCTCAATGAATGGTTTCAACATCCGAGTCTTTCCAAAATCTCCAAAATCAAAACTTCCTAGGTCCACCAAAAATACAGGAAGAATACAAGGGTTTTTGTACAGTTTTTATCAGGTTTTGTTTCTAGCAACCTGTATGTATTGCTTAACATAGTATAGTGATGCTTTACTGAAAGGTGTCGAATTGGAAAATTTAGAAGCTGATTGGCAAATGTGTAACTCTACTAGAAGTATTGGACAGCACTGAGGCAGGCCCTGTTACACCAGAGGTCTTAAACTCCCTTTCAGCTTTAGGTTTTGTGTCAGCTAATGTTATGCTTTTACTTCTTTTCTATGAAGATTGTTTGAAAATGAGAAATTTCTAACTATTTTAATTGCAGATACAATTGTATTTAGTTGTTCTTTCCATTATTGAAATATATTCTTTTGGTGAGTGTAGAAACTAACTTGGCCAGTGTGGCTTTACAGACAGAATATACTTCCAAACGCAGCGTCTGCTCTTGAAGTGATGTCTGAGAGCAGTATTTTGTAATCTAGTTTAAGTAATTAATAGCTTATATTCAGGAGCAGCCTCAATTGTGATTGACTTTTAAGACAGATAGAAATTGTGTTGAAGTGCAGATTCTTTCTTCATTGAATGTATAAATGGTACATGTGCCTGCAGGTGAAAAGCACTGCACTTCATCTAGAAGTGTTAGTGTTTAAAGATAAAGCTTTGATTTGTGGTAACATCATGCATTGAGTCACTTTTCATTTAACATCTGAATAGAGAAATCATGTTTGAACAGTTCAGTTTTGTATATATTGAGAGCTGTATTTTTCTCCTGCAGGGTTACCGGCTACAAGACTTGGTACCTTCTTGGAGAACAGAGTCAATGATTTCTTAAGACGACAGAATCACCCTGAGGCAGGAGAGGTTACAGTTAGAGTGGTACACGCATCTGACAAAACTGTCGAAGTAAAACCAGGAATGAAAGCAAGGTATGTTCTTTGCTTTTCTAATTTTGTCTTTTTTTGGAGGAGATGGAAGCTGTTTTAAGTTATGTCCGTGCTACTATTTGGAAAAAATACTGTTGTATTCAAAACCTCACCACTGACCAGTTCTTGACAGACTGGTGCTAAACAGCGTATTAGTTGTGATGTCATCTTTTTCATAGTAAAAAGTGCATGCCTTCTATTTGAGTAGTCTGTAAGCATTTACCTGTAAAATTGCACTAAAATTACACCTGCAGTAGCCCTCCTCATTGATGTGTTTACCTAGTGATCTGTATTCTCTAATACATGAATATGTTTGGTATTCCCCTTTACCCTCTGTAATCCGCAGGTTTGTAGACAGTGGAGAGATGGCTGAGTCTTTTCCCTATCGAACAAAAGCGCTTTTTGCCTTTGAGGAGATTGATGGTGTAGACTTGTGCTTCTTTGGGATGCACGTACAGGAGTATGGCTCAGATTGTCCTCCACCCAATCAAAGGTGAGGAGCTGTGTGAAAGTTTAGAATAACAGAATGGTTTGGGTTGGAAGGGACCTTAAAGCTCATCTGGTTCTAACACCTCTGCCATGGGCAGGGACACCTCCCACTAGACCAGGTTGCTCCAAGCCCCATCCAACCTGGCCTTCTACAATTTCAGGGAAGTGGCATCCACAACCTCCCTGGGTAACCTGTTCCGGTGTCTTACCACCTACCTGCACAGTAAAGAACTTCTTCCCAATATCTTAGTCTAAATCTACCTTCCTTTAATTTGAAACTGTTTATTTTGGTGCTGTCTCAGTTGAATGAACCTTTTGAAGTTTTGTCTAGAGCTTCAGTGTTGCGTATTCGAAGATTTTTAGTGCTGTTAGCTTCTAGAAACAAAGTAGCTTCTATGGGGACTGTGTCAGTTCTAGTCACTTTATACTGGCATTGCTGGTTGCCAGACAGTGTTGCCTTAAGGACCAGCTGTCAGTATTGTCAAGGAAGGGACTGGATAGTTTTAGAGAAGAGCTTAAAGCATCAAAAGAAACCTGAGTTTCTAGAGGTAAATTAGGGTCAGGGGCTTTGAAGATTGCTGTTGTATTAGATGCTTCAAATGTGTAAAATAACATGAATCAACTTGTAGAACTACTTTGAAAACTCTGTTTCTTGTGCTTTTTGGGTTTTTTTTAGGCGCGTGTATATATCTTACCTTGACAGTGTTCATTTCTTCCGCCCTAAATGCTTGAGGACTGCTGTCTATCACGAAATACTAATTGGATATCTAGAATATGTCAAGAAACTAGGGTAAGTTAATGTTTTCTTCTGTGCAGCGTTTGTGCTAGGTAGTTCTTATTGCAAGTGAAATTACTACATCCTATTGTGTGAAATATGGGGCCTCAGTATCAACCGGTGATAGAATAACTTAGTCACAACTGTGTATAGTTGAAAAGGAGAAGACACAAAGGGATTGCAGGCTTTTTAGGAGAGGCTTATGCTTCAGATATTGTTAGGTTTCCAAACTTCTGTAAAACTTCTTACGTCTAAGCAAAAAAAGTGAGCCTTTTTATCCAGACCTTAAAATTTTGCTGGCCTTGTTGATAGTGCAGTCCTTGTGTAATGCCACTGCTTTAATCAGGTCATTCCTTTGGGCTGGCAGTAAGTTTCTACCCATGTTTATAAGGAGAAAGGTAAGTGTATTCTGTCTGTACTGATTAACTCTATAACAGCTGTGTAGGGCCACTAAGAAATTCCTACAGAACAAGTAGTTGAAATTGTGAGAAACTGAATAGTTAGAAGAGAGGGGAGAATAGGCTTGGGACAGCACAAAAGAGAACACAGAACAACTGAAGAAACAAGAAAAGTGGAAATCAAATGACTGTGATTACTGAAGTAGAAAAGGCAGTGAGGTAAACATCAGTTTGAGAAGAGAGGAGTCAGAATGGAGGTGGGCAGCACTGTGTTTAGTACCTCAGTGAGATATGTTCCTTAGTACTTCAAAGGCATACAATAGACTTCTTTTTAATTTAATTGTGTAGTTCTAACCTGTGGTCCTATAAAATTGCTGCATAGAGCTCAGGCCTCAGTTTTACTTAATGTTGTTTTCTGTGCTAATGGGTAACATCAGGTTCTCGTTTGGGGAGAACAATATTGGTCATGCAGTAGCATCCCTCCTTTCTCAGACAGAAGGAATGACAACTGGCTGCAATTCCTAGGGCTTGGGTAAGGTTCTGCAGAGTTGTTTCTCAACATGACAAGGATGGTTATTTTTCTTTGACTTGACACCTGATTATTTCTTCTACTGGAGTTCTTTTCAAAAACTAATAAGAACTGAGGATGAAGAAGTGATCTTTGTGGTGTTATATTCTCTGCAGCTGCTACCATTTGAATGTCATCTGTCTTCAGAGGACTTAGATTATATACCCAATAGCATGGGTAGACAGTGACTATTTATTCTGAGCTATAATTGTGAAACCTTTTAAAACTGACCCTCGGAGTTAAAAACCAGAGGATTTGCCGTAGACATGTGAATTGTGTGTTTAAGTGAATCTGGTTTTAAATGTTGCTAGATAATGAATGACTGCACTGTCTCAAGGGAAACCAAATTCTGGCTTTTACTACTGAAGTACCTAATCTCTGTCTATTTTACTAGTTAACTGGGAGGTGGCAACTGCAGGTCCATATCAGGCTTTTGATTTTTATCTAGACTGGAAAACGTGCACACTTTATGTAGACTACTCCATATATAGTGCTGAATTTTTAAAAATTACTGAAAAAATGGTAATGCTATCACCTGAATGAAGCCGGAATGAACACTAGAATCAAAATCTTGGACAGCTGTTAATTAGTGTCCATCTGGTAACACCAGCTAACTTTGTGGTGGCTCCATCTTGTGGCAGAGAGGAGAGAAAGCTCTAGTGTTAATCATCAGAGCCCATATGTACTTTTTTTTGTCTAATGATGCTAGGTATACTACTGGACATATCTGGGCATGCCCACCTAGTGAAGGAGATGACTACATCTTCCATTGCCATCCTCCTGACCAAAAGATACCCAAACCCAAACGACTGCAGGAGTGGTACAAAAAGATGCTGGACAAATCTGTGTCGGAGCGCATTGTCCATGATTACAAGGTTTGTTAAGTGTTATGTCTGTATTGTGGGGGGACAGGAAAGGTAGGGAGGGGTTTACCAGTCTTATCTTGCTTTCTTTCTTGCCTTATGCATTATGCCTGATTCTTGGCATTTACTGTACTAGTTTCAAGTGAACTGAGCGCTAAAAGTTTAGAGTTAAAATATATCCTCTTCAAAGCATGTAGTTTCTGAAATCATTATAATAAGAGATTTGAAATGATTCCTTAGAATAAACTAAGTTCTTGAGGAATACTGTAAAAGAGCAAATTTCGGTTCATTAATACAAAGAAAATATATGGAATCTTTAATCTTCCTGTGTTAAATAAAATGGCAGAGTTAGGCTGCTGATGCAGTTAGAAGTATGTAAAATCTCTGGAATTAGCAGGACTTAAGCTAGTATTGACAATGTAGTGATTATATCATCCCATCTGGTAAGTATGCATGTTGAAGCCTAGCACATGGTAATGATTTATTTCTTCAGAGTCGAAATATCTGAAATGTATTTGATGAACTGTCTTTAATGCAGTATTAAATCTGCTCTTAGAATGTGCCCTCAAAAAATGAATTGAAATATGAAGCTTTCCTTTAATCTGCTGGTGCTTTTTTTATCACTTACTGAAAAGCTTGCCTTTACTTACGTGACTTGTAATAGTGGTAACCAAATGTTTTGCCCTTCTTCAGGATATATTTAAGCAGGCAACAGAAGACCGTCTAACAAGTGCGAAAGAGCTACCTTACTTCGAAGGGGATTTCTGGCCTAATGTTCTAGAGGAGAGTATTAAGGAACTAGAGCAAGAGGAAGAAGAACGGAAGAGAGAAGAAAACACTAGTAATGAAAGCACAGATGTAAGCATGTTTCTGCTGTTTCATGACCTAATGTAAAAGTTGTGATTATGTATGACTAATTAAAAAAAAGGTGGGGGGGGGTAGGCACTTCTTTTACCTGGCTTTTACACCTTTCTAACTTCACTAATTTCAATTTTACATTTTATAAAATAGAGCTGTTAAAATACCACTAGCCTACACCTGTAAGAGCAGTGGTGGTTCATATGGCTATAAACCTAACTTAATTACCAGAGTCAATTAGATTGAAACAGCTGTTAGTTTAATATTTTGCTGTTGAAATCCAATTATTATCAATGTTCATGATGCAACCTCAGCCTGACGTGGAAACTTTTTTCTGAAGCTTGTAGCTTTTGAATAGTGGCGAACTCTTTTCTTTCTAACTTTGATGCAATAGTACCAATCTTAGCAGACTCTACAGAGGAAGTGACAGGGCGCTGTGATTCAGTAGTTTACTCTGTATAGGGTTTTTTTGATAGAAAGTTTTAAATCTTAAACACCGCTGCTTTATCACCTTAGATTCTAGATTTTTGTTGGGATTTAGAATTAATCTTTTTCCTAAAAAACCTTTGGATTAAAAAGCAAGGTTTAACATGATAACTAGAATTTGTGGTTCTCCTGTACTGCTTTTTGCAATACCTCCTTTCAAGGACTTTGAATAAACCAAGTACAAGAGTAACCTGAGGATTAGGCAATTTGATATCAGATCAGCATCTAACTTCTGACTTGGATTGACTGACGTTGACTAACATCTTACTTAGGAAGGTGTTGTTTAAAGGTTTGTTTTCCACTTGGCATAGCTGCAAGTTCCCATCTCTGATACACCAGAAACCAGTCGTGAGGAATCACCTAGCTCAGTGTGGGGGGTTGGTCAACACTTAGTTGATCCTTCACAGCAGTTTGGCCCCAAAGTCCTGTGGTGGGGGAAGCTTGCAGCATATTACTATTTAACCTTTCTCATTAAAAATAGTTTTAACTCTTTATTGATCCCATTTCACTTCTTGAAAATGAGGTAATACTAAACTGTACTCTGAAATAAAGTGGTGGTCATTCATGTTCTCTGGAAATTTCCGTCCTGACAAAGTTATTTTAAGCTTAGGGAAAATGCTTATTTGAATAAGAATTGATTTGATCCTTGATCATCATATGCTGCAGTGTTTTGATGGGCCCTCTGAGAAGCACAGTGAGGAATAAACTGTTCATTGCTAATTAATAGTAATTTAAATTAAACTGACCCTTTTTGTTCAACTGCTGCGGGATATGACAGGAGGAAGGCGCACACTAAATTTGTACTACTAATGCCTTTTGGATTCGGAAGAACAGCTCCATATCAAAATCTGTTCAATGCAGTTTATTAAAAATAAAAATCTGTCAGAGAGCTGTAACAAACTAAATGTAGGTGAATTAAGTCTGTCTTACCTCTGATTAGAGCAGTATCAGTTGTATTTTTAAGTTATTTTCAGTTTTGAATTGAGAAGTCATCACTGAACCTCTTTGTGATTATCCAAGAGGTTCTTTGTTGTTCAACTATAGCAGACAAACAGGTTTCAGTAAATAACATTTCCCTTGCACCTCCTGAGCATTTATGCTTCTAATATTTTTAGAACTATGTATTGCTGATCTTGATACCTTCCAGAGTAATTCTAATGGAGTTAATGTTTCAGGGCACCCTGGTAAGTCTTTTCAGACTAAACTATTTTGAAGTTTGTTTTGTCCTGCAGTTATAGAAGATGTGAAAGTAATAAAATGCTGACGTGGTTTGACTTAGATACCTGATATTAAAATGCCTTTAAAATTAATAGGTGAGCAAGGGAGACAGCAAAAATGCCAAAAAGAAGAACAATAAGAAGACGAGTAAGAACAAGAGCAGCTTGAGTCGTGGCAATAAGAAGAAGCCTGGCATGCCCAATGTATCCAATGACCTCTCCCAAAAGCTGTATGCCACTATGGAGAAGCACAAGGAGGTAAGAGTTGATAGAATGAGAAATGTGAGTTTTACTTTGAGTAGAGAGGTACACAAAGATTTGATACTTCAAGCGGAGTTTGCCTTGTAAATTATACAGGTTTTGCTGGAGAATTGAGTGGTACACCAGACAAGTGCCAGTAAGTCTGGCTGTTCTTTGCTGCGAGGGCTGTGGGGATAAGTACGTCTGTGCTCATATAGAACTTCCTAGCAGTCTAGATTGTCACAACAGTTTTACTGTTACTGTTCTGTCCAGTGCTTCTTACCTAATGCTTCTGAAGAAGGTGAACCTGCAGGGCACCCAGAGGTTTGAAATTTCCAAGTCCTTACAAGCGTACCACCCTGGCAGCACGTCATTCAAGTGTTATTTTGTCCTGGAATTGTACACTGTGTAATGAAGTTTGGTCATGAAAACATCTTGATAACTGCTGGCATATTAATTCTTTTTACTTTTCAGGTTTTCTTTGTCATTCGTCTCATTGCTGGCCCTGCAGCAAACTCCCTGCCCCCTATCGTTGAGCCTGACCCACTCATTCCGTGTGACCTGATGGATGGGCGTGATGCTTTCCTAACCCTTGCTAGAGACAAGCACCTGGAGTTCTCCTCACTACGAAGGGCTCAGTGGTCAACTATGTGCATGCTGGTGGAACTGCATACCCAGAGCCAAGACCGCTTTGTTTACACCTGCAATGAGTGCAAGCATCACGTGGAGACCAGATGGCACTGCACTGTTTGCGAGGTGTGCTTGGTGAAGTGTTCCCTGCCTGTGTCCCCCTATCTCTGTGCCCAGAGTGTTTTTTACCTGAACTATTTCTCAGTTTTAACCGGTGGAAGATCTGTATAGCTCATCTTCCGGTAGTTCAGAAAGAAAAGAGAGGAAATGTTTTCTATAACAGGCAATTCTGATAGTCTGCCACCTGGTGTGATTATTTATATTTTTTTTGTCTTCTGCTTTCAAGCTGTGGAGAACTAAAGTGGCAGAATTTTATTTGTTGTAGTTCATTTAAGGTGCTGCTGCTTAAGCAGTTGGGAGCCATAGCGATTGCTTGAGCTGTAATGGTAGGATCAATAGATTGCTTTATTTATTTATTTTTCTCTGAAGAGCAATGCTTCCTTTCTTCTTCCAGCATAAGAAGTGTTGTGGTAAGGTATTTCTGTAAATAGGGCTCTCCATTGGTTTACTGGCATAGAGATTTTGCTGTGCTAGAAGTCAGACTCCTATACGTGGGTAACTCTTCCACTACTGCGTTGTCTCTGTAGATGCTGCAAACAGCATTCTTGTCTTCAGAAGCGTTTGCAGTACTGGTGTATTTGAAAACAAAGCCCAGTGGTCTGGGTCAATGTTGTGCCCTCCAGAAGCTGGACTAACCTTGAATCTGACTTGTAACTTAATTTTTTAGCCTGATGAAAGGAAATTACTGTCTTGGATTCAGTTCTGAAAAGCTCTAGTTAAAATGTGATGCTCCCATTTCCTGGTATATGCTAGAAAATAAATTCTAAATTTCCTATGAATAAATGAATCCTGAAGACTTGGATCTTTTTCTTAAAGATCAGTTAGCTAGCCCGAACTCTTGTGCTGTGGCTTTCATAGAATGTAAATGCTGTTCTGTTCTTCTGCCCAGTACACTCTGCTGTTTAGCTTGCCTAAAAACTGAAAATGTAGCTTTCATTCTCCTTTTTTTGAAAATCTGTACCTCTCCTGCCACCCTTGCCCTCTTTTTGAAGCAGGAGCAGATGGGCAGCTATTTGTTCTTTGCCTTTTCCTTCTCCTTTCCTATAAGGAAAGAAAGGGATTTTTCTGGCCCAGCGTAATGTGTGACTTACTAGCTCAGAGCAAACTTGTTTTTCAAGCTATATATATTTGTGTAGATTTCAGACACCCTTGCGCCCACACACTTTCCCTGGCTATAATTTAGACTTATTCCTTTCTACTACCACAACCTGGTGTGAAAGACTGACTTTTTCCCTAGAGCAACAATTTGTCTGGAACAGACTGGGAGTAATTTGTTGAGGTGACATGACATTATTTATTGTATGGAGTTTTCAGGAACACTGATAACTTTTCCTTTGCTGTCCTTCCAGGATTATGACCTGTGCATCACCTGCTATAACACTAAAAACCATGACCACAAGATGGAGAAATTAGGCCTTGGTCTAGATGATGAGAGCAACAACCAGCAGACTGCAACCACCCAGAGCCCTGGTGATTCCCGCCGCCTGAGCATTCAGCGCTGTATCCAGTCTCTGGTCCATGCCTGCCAGTGCCGTAACGCCAACTGCTCACTGCCGTCCTGTCAGAAGATGAAACGGGTTGTCCAGCACACCAAAGGCTGCAAACGCAAAACCAACGGAGGGTGCCCCATCTGCAAGCAACTCATTGCTCTCTGCTGCTACCATGCAAAGCACTGCCAGGAGAACAAGTGCCCAGTGCCCTTCTGCCTCAACATTAAACACAAGCTCCGTCAACAGCAACTTCAGCACCGCCTGCAACAGGCACAGATGCTCCGAAGGAGGATGGCGAGCATGCAGCGGACCGGTGTGGTGGGCCAGCAGCAAGGACTGCCCTCGCCCACGCCAGCCACCCCAACAACTCCAACAGGCCAGCAGCCCCCAACGCCGCAAACACCACAACCCCAGCCTCCACCCCAGCCTGCCTCGCAGCCTCAGCCTGCACCTCCCAACAGTATGCCACCCTATGCCATGCAAAGAACTCAGCCCCCCAGCGCTGTGTCCCAGGGCAAAGCAGGCGGCCAGGTGACTCCTCCAACTCCACCCCAGCCACCTCAACCACCGGTTCAGGGTCCTCCTCCAGCAGCAGTGGAAATGGCCATGCAGATCCAGCGGGCAGCGGAAACCCAGCGTCAGATGGCACAGGTTCAGATCTTCCAAAGACCAATTCAGCACCAGATGCCCCAGATGCCGCCTATGGGAATGAACCCTCCACAGATAGGCAGAGGTCCTGGTGGTCATATAGATCAAGGAATGGGGCCAGCAGCAATGCAGCAGCAGCCACCATGGGTGCAGGGGGGCTTACCCCAAGCTCAGCTGCAACCAGGAATGCAGAGGCCATCCATGATGTCAGTAGCCCAGCCGGGTCAGCCGATGAATATGGCACCTCAGCCGGGGATGGGTCAGGTACCTGGCGCTGCTCAGCCCAAACAACCCCCTCTGCCCCAGGCAGCCTTACAAAACCTGCTGCGGACTCTCAGGTCTCCCAGCTCACCCATGCAGCAGCAGCAGGTGCTTAACATCCTCCACTCCAATCCTCAGCTGCTGGCTGCTTTCATCAAGCAGCGGGCTGCCAAGTATGCGGGGTCCCAGAACCCCCAGGGGATGACGGGTCAGCCTGGCATGCCCCAGGGTCAGCCAGGGCTCCAGCCGCAGCAGACCATGCAAGGGCAGCAAGGAGGGGTGCACCCCAACCCAGCCATGCAGAACATGAGCCCCATGCAAGCAGGAGTGCAGAGGCCCAGCATGCCCCAGCAGCAGCCGCAGCAGCAGCCGCAGCAGGCCATGGCTGGGATGAATCCTCAGGCGCAACAGATGAATATGAATCACTCTGGGATGGCTCCCCAGTTCCGAGACCTCCTGATGAGGCGGCACCAGATGATTGAGCAGCAGCGCCACCAGCAGCAACAGCAGCAGCAGGGAGCAGGACCAGCACTGGGGCCGGGGATGGCCAACCACAACCAGTTTCAGCAGCCCCAGGGCGTCGGGTATCCCCAGCAGCAGCAGCAGCAACAGCAGCAGCGAATGCAGCATCACATGCAGCAGATGCAGCAAGGAAACATGGGACAAATAAGCCAGCTCCCGCAGGCAATGAGTGCGGAGACAGGAGCCAGTCTGCAGCAGGCTTTCCAGCAGAGGCTACTTCAGCAGCAGATGGGGTCCCCAGCTCAGCCCAACCCAATGAGCCCCCAGCAGCACATGCTCCCCAGTCAGGCCCAGTCCCCGCACCTACAGGGCCAGCAGCTCCCTTCATCGCTCACCAATCAAGTGCGTTCTCCGCAGCCTGTACCATTCCCGCGGCCCCAGTCCCAGCCCCCCCATTCCAGCCCGTCCCCCCGGATGCAACCTCAGCCTTCTCCACACCACGTCTCCCCACAGACCAGCTCCCCACATCCAGGACTGGTAGCTGCCCAGGCTAACCCCATGGATCAAGGGCACTTTGCCAGCCCGGACCAGAGTGCAATGCTTTCCCAGCTCGCTAGCAATCCCGGCATGGCAGGCCTCCATGGTACAAGCGCCACGGAACTGGGGCTCAGCTCCGAGAACTCAGACTTGAATTCAAACCTTTCACAGAGTACACTAGACATACACTAGACACATTGTAGCATTTTGGGAGCAAAAAAAAAAAAAAGAAAAAAAAGAAAAAAAAGAAAATAAAAAAAACTTATTTTCTCAAGACTTTTTGTACTGAAGACAAATTTTTTTGAATCTTTCTTAGCTAAAACAACATTTTTCCCTGGAACACATCTGAACTCTGCAGCAGTAGTTTGTGGTTTTAAAAACAAACCAACAATGAACCTGAGGGACAGTAGAGTACAAAGAATATATTTTTGTTATGGCTGGAATCATAACCAGTCCTTTTTCTTGGTTTTTTTTTTCCTCGTGTGCGTTGGGGAGGTCAGGGGAAGAGGATGGTCTTTTGGCTGTTCACCAAAGGATGCCCTACTCATGCCTCCAATAGGTTTTATTTTTTTTTTAAATTAATGAAAATATGTAATATTGATAGTTATTATTTACTGAGGCAGATGGTAAACATTTTCCCTATTCTGGTTTTTCTTCATGTCACTGCAAAAAAAAAAACAACAGAAACAAAAAAACCACAGGAGAACCTTTTCCTAAAACCGGAGGACAAAAGGGGTTAATGTTGCTTTAAAAATACATTACATATATAAATATATATATATTAAAATAAATACCAATCTTTTCCTCTTTGGTTGGAAATATGTCAATTCTTTGAAAAATGTAAAAATATTAAATAACTCAGTCCCCTCCTGAAGTCTACTTTTGTCCTCCAAGAATTTTCTATACAAGAGTCTGAGCTTAAAAAGAAAAACTTCAAGTATTAAAATAATTTGTACATGTAGAGAGAAGACAACATTTTTGCAAATACACAGGGGCAGCTGCCAAATGGATGTAGTATATATATTGTGGTTTCTGTTTTCTTGAAAGAATTTTTTTCGTTATTTTTACATCTAACAAAGGAAAAAAAAATAAAAAAGAGGGTAAGAAACAATTCCAACGGGATGATTTTAACCTGAGAAAAAGTCCCTGGAGTTTCTTCTTTATGCTTGCTTTCTCTCCCATGCCCCTTTCCCACCCTCTTCCACTTTCTGTAAAACTTGAAAATAGAAAGCAAAAAACCCTCAAATGTTGTAAATCATGCAATTAAAATTGATTACTTATAAATACGAACTTTCGATCACTGTATAGACTGTTAAAAATTGATTTCTTATTACCTATTGTTAAATAAACTGTGTGAGACAGACAGCCTGTTTTTAATGTTTCCCTTCTCTCCCACATGTGTTGCTTGTTCTTAAAATGGTGGGGGTAGCAGAACATGCGCTGCTTCGTTCAAATGTTTGCTATTTAGGCATCAGAGAGCTATTTAATGTATATGACTGTTTTAAAATGCAAATCTCTAATAAGGGACATGGAGTAATCATTAGTCTTCTAAATGGACACTTTTGGTACACCTCTGCATTTGCGTTTGTTCCCGGCATGTATCTTACCAAAGAAACGAGGTCTGACCTCGGCAGTTGTGCCAGTCAGTTGTACCCCACCCTGCACACCCAGCCTGGGAGCAGCTGATCTTCAAAGGACCTATTTTGCATTTTGAAATGAGAACTATTGTTTGGATATGTGATATTAAAAGATCCTATTTCACTTGGAATATATTGTACACCTTTTGGCACCAAAGTGTGAGCATGAGGTAAGCTTGTGTGGATGTCCCACAGACGCTGCACCGAGACAGCGTGTGGGTGCCGCATCACCCTGTGTTGCATCTGGTGATCTGCCAAATGTAGGGCCTGTGTGGTCGGTTACTCTATATTACATATATTTAGGGGATTTCCTGAACAGAAATGCTTCAGCTGTGGAGCGTGTGTGTAGTAAACCCATCTGGGTGCTGCCTCTGGCTTCATGCACATGGAGTTGATCCCATCTCATAAGAACGTGTTCCATGCTGTGCACTGGCTGGGCACTGTGTGTGCAGCTGGTTTGTTGATGGCTTCCCAAATTACAGCCTTGCTCTGTGTGTGTATCTATAGTGCTAGCTGCCTGGGGAATAACTTGTAGCAGAACATTATTACACACCTGCAAAACAGAGATGTGACCAGAGCACAACATCTGCATAACACCAGCTTTGTTGTGAGCATCAACCTATCCACAAATCGCAGGCCAAGAACGTCAGCAAGCTGCCCTCAGGAGATGGCTCGTGGAAGATGATGGAGAGGGGAACCTGGACAGATGAGAGCCTCAGCAGAGTGCCCAACAGAAGTAATGGTGTATGGCAATGTGGATAGATGTTTAAGGCTGATGGAGTGGGAGTAAAATACTTGATACTTAGGTATAAACACAAACAGGGCAATGGATCTTGTATAAAGGTGCATTTGATAGCCAGAAGCCTTCAGCAAGATGGTGGAAGGTCCCTGAGAGGCTTAAGGAAAGCAAGCCCTGTGCTTTGGTATTCCCCCCTGGGTAATCCTCATACCGATCACCCTTGTGTTGCCCACACCAGCTCTGCACCAACTCCGTGACTACCTCTTGCTCTCGGAGGGACTGCTGTTGACCTCCTCTGAAGGAGAGCAGAGAACAACAAGCCGCGTGTTGAATGCCAGGGCAGTGGACTGGGAGGGTTTAGATCTGCATTCTCCATGCTAATCACTGCAAGTTTTCCTCTTCCCCTGCCCCAGCAAAACCTAGTTTTACCTTGAGCGTTGGGGCTTCTCAGGCTGGAGTATGAATAAAGTTCCTTCTGCCCACGTACTGGCTCATGAGGTGTGAAATATACCTACCCAGCTTTCTGACTTGTATGCTTTTTGTGGATCTCAACACAGAGGTATTAATGAAAAGCTGTTTGCTATGTTAGCACCAAAAAGTCCGTTCTGAATTTGTCCTGGCTTGGGTGTGAGCACCTGGTCCATGCTGAAGTGGGGAAGCCTTAAGGCTCTGCACAACAGCTTGGATTCAGAGAGCTACAGATCTTCCAACTTTGAATGCCAACATAGCAACTAACTTGCTTAAAAGATGCCATGAGGCACTTTACATGACAGCACAGTTGCTATGTCCCTCTTTGTAGATGCTGTCTCTGAGTCAAGTTGAAACGTTTTATTGAAGTGGTGTGGATGATTGAGCGTCCTGAATTTGCATGGGGTTCCTCTCCCTTACATCCCTCTGCCTCTGCTTTTCCTGATTCTACTGGAGAACGAGAACCTGCCAGTTGGGGAAATACCATGGCTGGCTGGGGAAGTGGTAGGACTTCAGGATGGCAACAAAATTAGGATGTCATATGTGTCACTGCCATGTGCTGTTGCCAATCAGTTGCATCCAAGTTAGAGTAGGTTTTTTCACTTCTTGGAAGCAGCAAAAATAAACTTGAACCTAACTTTTTAGCAGGCCAAAATTTTGTTGTCCAGTTACAACAATGCAAATACTTCTAGTCAAATAACATGCATTTCAGTGATGGAAACTTTCTACCCCTTCCACCGCCCCTTTGAGTCTTAGGGTTGGGCTGATGTTGCAGGTGGGAAGTGCTTGCAGTCACATGGAGGCGTATAATCATAGTTTCTCCCTCAGCCTTGGGGCCATCTGTTTATAAAAAAATATGCCTGGCTCTTCCCCGGTTCATTGTTCGACATTATGTACAGATTCACTGTTTATGGAGTGTTTTACATATGTTGCATACTTGTTCTTTGTTACCCCCAAAACTGGTTTTACCCAGCTCCTGGTTACTCTGATGACTTGACCACCAGTGAATTGCTTATAGCCCTGGGCTTGCAGTGTTGTCCCATAACTGTTTGTGTCTGCACTGCTTGCACACGCTCAGCCTCTTCTTGTATGACAGATATTCCAGTTCCCTCATCATCTTCCTGGTCATTTACCAGACTCACTCTAGTATGTCCATGTCTCTCCTGTACTGGGGAGCCCAGACCTGGACACAGCATTCCAGATGTGTTTCACCAGTACTGAAGGGATCACCTTCCTCCAGCTGTTGGCTGCTTGTGCCACAAGGGCACATTGTTGGCATGTTGTTCAACTTGCCACTTAGGGCCCCTAGGTGTTTTTCTGCCAGGCTGCCTTCTGATGTGTGCTGGTGCATGGGGTTGTTCCTCCCAGGTGCAAGACAAAGTTTCCCTTTGTTGCACTTTACAAAGTTCCTGTCAGCCCATTCCTTCAGCCTGTTGAGGTCCCTCTGGATGGCAGCACAATCTTTTGGTGTGTCTGCCACTCCTCCCAGTTTTGTACCACTTATGAACTTCCTGAGGATGTACTCTGCCCCATCATTCCGGTGATGAGTGAAGATGATGTTAAACAGTACTGGCCGCAGCACCAACCCCTGGGGTACGTCACTAGTGACTCTCCACTGGGCTTTGTGTCACTGATCCCAACGCTTCAATCCACCTTGGTATCTATTTACCTAGCCCATACTTCCTCGGTTTGTGAGGAAGTTGCCAGAGATAGTGTCAAAAGCCTTAGGTAAATTCAGGATAAACATTCACTGCTCTCCTTTCATTCACCAATACAGTCATAGAATCATAGAAGGCTGTAAGTTTGCTGAAGCATGACTTCCCCTTCTTAAAAATATGGTTATTACTCTCATTCACCTTCTTGTCCTTTGTGTGTTTGGAAATGGTCTTTGGGAAGGTTTGCTCTGTCACTTTGTCAGGGGTTGAGGTGAAGCTGTTCCCAAGATACTCTTCCATACAGAAGTCTCATTCTTCCACTCCTCAGGAACTTCCCCCTGGTTACCATGACTTTTCAAAGACAATAGAGTGGCCTTGCAGTGACATAAGGCAGGTCCCTCAGCACTTGGGTGTGAAATCATCAAGTCCCATGGACTTGAGCATGATTCTACTTCACTGAGAGTGTCTCCGTTGCCCCAGACATTCCTACTAGTCTCAGAGAACTGGGATTGCTGAAAGCAGGGAACTTGAGAGAGTCACCCCGATGTGCTAATTTCCCAGAAAAGTTATGAGAGCTTTCCCCAGGAAGCCATCCTCCCAGCATGTCCTTGTTTTCATGCACAAACATGGGCTTGGGCCCTGTCTGCTACATATCAAGATCTCTCCTGTCCACATCACACTGCAAGTTTTGCTTGCCAAGCTAGTCCATCACTTCCTCACTTGACTGTCAGTTCTCCTGTCCCTCACCTGTTTAAAACTTTTCTCCACAGGATGGACAGCCTTTGTCCGCTTAGCAAAGATGTTTTTGCTCTCTTGGTCATGTGGATCCCATCTCTTCATTGCAGTCCTTGATCCTTTAAGAGAATCCCATGGTTGTAGAAGCTGAATCCCTATTGACACCAGCTGCACAACTAGTTGTTGACCTGCAGGCTGCATCTGTTCCCCCTCAAGTTCTTTCTCCTCACCAGTAGAAGACTACTCAGCCCTTATACTCGTGCTCATGGCATCCAGAGCCGTGAAGTCACACGTGATATGCTTGTGTCTCCCCTGGCAATATTGTCAATACCCACATGGAAGACCACCAGGGAGGTTAATGGTGTGAAGGCTGGACAAGCCTTGGCAACCTCACCATAACATCCCAGATCTGAGAATCCAGCAAGCAGCGCATCTCCTCAAGCAGGTTGGTAGATAGTGACCTCCGTCCCCTGCAGCAGGGTGTCCTTTGCTACCATCACCCATCACTTCTGTGTGGTGCTGCTGCATGGCTCGGGCCCAATTCAGCCATTTCACTGGACACAGCTCCCAGCCTCACATCTGCTGTGAAGGCACTGAACCGATTCTGTTGTTATCCTGTACGTGTGCAGGTGGAGCAGGAGATATCCTCCTGGTGCCACAAGTCACAAGCTTCCAGCCTTCATCATCGTGGGAGTCTATGATGTCCAACCCGACAGGCACAGATTCTGCCATCAGTACAGATGAGGGGTTCAGGCTCTCGAAACTGCAGGGTCTTCAAGAAGATCCTGTTCTGCCCCAGCCTCTGCCAAAGTGAGACACCTCGAACACCCCCTGCAGCACAAGACCTGCAAAGCCGTATCCTCCCACAGGAGAGCTCAGCCTGGGTGGAGGCCCTGACATTACAGGGAGAGCCGTTCCAGCAGCTGCAGGAGACCATGCCACATGGTACCTCATGCCCGTTGCTGAGCATGGCGACCCTGATCCCCTCTGTGCACCCCGCAGTGCAAACCCCTGCCTCTGAGAGCTGCTCTCCAGGAATTGTGCGCATGGCCCAGCAGTTGCACAGGCTTCTGCCTCGTTCCTGCCATCTGTCAGTTCCAGTGTTGTACGCGCAGGAGTGTCACACCAGGGAGCAGTACGAAAACTAAAACAATGTCGGTAACAATCACCTGGCCATCAGATAATTGTTTTAATAGTGAAACAGCACAGCTCCTGGCAGGCCAAGACAGGTCCAGACAAAGCCTGTCAGGGCCCGAGCTACTCACATACACAGAGCTCATGGCCTCTTACCAGCAGTGGCAGCACCATGGCAAGGCTGAGGTACACAGTGGGACAGTGACAGCCATTCCAGCTTCCACTTCCTTTCCCAGTGTTTGATACACACTTAGCTCCTCTGCAAGAAACTCTACCTCCTGTTTCCAAGATGGTCTTTGCACACACCATGTCCTTGATTGTGCTGCTCGGAGTTCCAACCAAACTCAAGGACTCTGGCTCAGCGTCTCTGGAGAATCCAGAGCAGGTCCTGTACTGAAAGACAGCAGTGGTCAGAAGCATCTGCTCCCCATGACTGGTTCTGCCTGAGTGTGTGAAGAGGCCTCCTATCCTTAAAATAAGCTTTCCTTTGAAGAACAGCCATAGGTTGCCCTGGCTGGGGAATGTTTTTACAAACCCTCTTAGTGGCTGCCTTCATACAACACAACCCTTGCGTAACTCTCAGTTTGCACAGGGAGCCATTTCCCTCCACGGCTTGCCAAAACAGATCATGTGCTGTAGATCCCAGCCTGAGACAGAGCCTGGTCCCCAAAAGTGTGAGAGCACAACAGGCTCCAACTGCAGTGGTTTCAGCATCATTTATTTCTACATCATGGCTGAAAAGCCGCTGAGCTGATCTGTCAGCCTGGACAGATATGTTGTGTGCATTGGCATCTGCCTGCCTGAATTCGATCTGGCACTTTGTTTAGAACAATGAGGGTTTGATGATTTGCTTGTGTTGCCTTAGTTGCACTCCCTTAGAATAGGGTCTTGGTTGTAACTCTCCAGCAGGGATCCTACGCACAGCGGATGTCTGAAAGGGAAACCTGTTCTGTGCCGTGGGTAGCCGATGGGCAACCAGCCATGGCTCCAGTCTATGCTCCCTGTTGTAGGGCGTGTGGTGGATTTAGGGAGGGTGGAGGTATTACTATTGGCACCATCTCCCATAGCCATCTTTGAAGCCTGTCATAGCTCCTGGTGAGGTTGGCATGGCTCAGACTGTTGTTTTTCCCAGGTGTGCTGGGTGGTGGCAGGCTCTGGTGTATCTCAGGAGCACAGAGTTATGTGGGATGCAACCACGAGATCTGTCAGCGGGTGTTTTGCTTCTCCCCATGCCCCCACAGTCCCAGAGCAATAGCAGGAATGGGAAGGCAGTAACAGTGGCATTCCAAGAAGAATGCTCTTGGCCAATCTCTCCTCTGACTGAAAGGGCATGACTTCTGCTGTCCAGAAAAGCAGGGGGTCCTTCACTTCCCTTTGTTTCCCTCTGAACTTTTGCTTTCTGTTGTCTTTATTGCCCCGCACCATTGCTGTAGGCTTTCTAAAATGGGGAAAGAATGCAGGTACGGCTGTGTACTCTGTGGAGGAAGAGTTGCAGCAGCATGGGACTCTGGGGCTAGTGAAGCAGGGCTCAGATGTAGGGGCATCCAGCGCTTGGATGTTAAATTTGGGCTGGGAAATGAGGCCTGGTAAGCCAGGACCCAGCCCACTGCCCTACTGCTGGTGATAGTGGCCACAGGGGTAGGGGCTGTGGGTCAGGAGTGGAGACTGGAAGCCTGGGCCCCTTTTTCTGCTTGCAGCAACCCCAACTCCCTAAGCTGAAGGTCCGTCAGGCATTTGCTTTCCCTTCGCTTTCTTGAGATGACAGCAAGAGCAATGCAGCTGTCAGGGAATCCCATGTTCTTCCTGTGCCAATGTGTTCTGCTGCTCTGGCAGCAGGTCGGTAGCTTCAAGTTTCTCTAAAGAAGACCCTTGGGGTAGGTGTTTTGGACATATTTTTTTTCAGTCCACCTACTACAACCCGTGCTGTCCCTCTCCTGGACTGTGGACCATGTGCTGTGTTTTGCCTGAAAAGGTATTTGGCACGTGGGGGGACATGAGGGAGGAAGAGGATGCCCATCCCTACACCACTCACACAGTGTGCTTGGTTCATGGAGCAGCACATTTTATTTTCTGTTGTAAGAAGATCTGAAAGCTTCCTCTGGGGGAAGGAGAGCTGACAACAGCTCATAGGAGAGGCACTAGCTACCCACTGTGGTGCTGTATCAGTACTGTGATAAACAGAACTTAATTCATTTTGATCACAGCTGCAGCGGAGATTACATCTCTGTCCAGCCAAAGATTAGGACTTACTTTTTAAACTGGTATCCCAAACAGCTTCCAGACTGTGGTCTATACTGAGACATGCAAACCCATGATCAAGACAAGCCTCTGTCCTTGCTTAGCATTGCCACTGAAACCCACAGCACACATTGTCCATCCCAGCTGGTGTTTTGCAACCTGCAAGGCAAGGTGAGCTAACACACTTGAGCTCATCTGGAGTCACTAGGAGCCACCCTGAAGCTTTAACTGCCCCGTGCAAGGTGGAAGACAACCATTAAAGCAGCAAAGGAGGCTGGTATGAAGGTCCTACAGGATTGTGCTCGGACAGCAGGACTTCATCACTGCCTTTCTGTCAGTGGTCTGCAGATGATGATGTTGGTGTAGGAAACAGGGGCTCCAAAGCAGCCAGCCCAGAGATGCCACTTCTCAAAATGTCTGGGGTGGGGGTGGAATGGTTGTGGGGAAGGGACAGTGAAGCTGAATATAAATGGCCCCTGCAGTGACTCAAAGCGGGTACCTATGGCACCCTCATTCTCTTGTAAGAGAATGAGGTTCTAACTCTTGCAAGAGAATGAGTTAGAACCTCTGACAAAAGTCAGAACCTCAAAATAATGAGGTTAAAAATAAAGACTTCGGGTGCTCTTCTGTTGCTCATTCTTTACTCAGTCTGAGCTTGTACTGAAGGATTTCAAGCCTTTTTTTCTGTCACTTGAGCACAATTTCCCAGTGTCTCCATGAAAAGTGAGTTCTTAATGGCCTCTTGGGAAAGCCTATGTAAAGGAGTGTCCACGTTGGTAAACTGCATATAAAGTACCAGTTTTAATGTCTTGTCTTCTGTTATTAGCTGGACTTACTTGTCCTCCGGGCCACACCTTCTGCTGGGGAAGGTGACCCGGCAGGGCATGGCGGTGCCCCATATCTTCCCAGGCTTGCAGAGGAAAGAGGCAGCAGTGCTCAGCACTCAAAAGCCAGAGTTTTTCCAGGGACTGGGATGGAATAAGTGCTTAAAACTGAAAGGCTTATCTCCCAGACAGTTAACTCTTTTCCCCCCTTCTCAGGACAGCCTTGGAACTGGGCATGGTTGTTGTTTTATTTAAATCTGGACACATATTTTTTTTTTCACTGTTTTATTATTATTTGTATGTAAAGTGGTGTTGACATATACTAGCAAACCTAGTAAAATAGCAAGAAAAGTCAGGCTAACTTACTATCCATGTCCTTAGCTGGGTTGCTTGTTGGGTCTGGGGTCAAATTATTTGTTCCCCACACAAACTGCCTACTGCACAGTATGATTTAATGACAAGTTGCTGTACATACATAGAACACCAGTGTAACATTAAGGATGATCTGACAAGGGTTTTCTGTTAAGTTCTTCAGCCCATGAGAGGGAACTAAAAAACAGCAACAGCTCGGATCTCCTAGCTCCCAGGAAGCTGTCACCCGTGCTTACACAGTGCAGGGTGTGCCTTTGCTTGAGAAAACACAGCTGGCACACGCCAGATGTGCTGCACTTGCGAGGTGAGATTCTGCCTGAGGATCCTGAATCCATACAGGGGGTATTACAACACCCACAACAACGACTGTGTACGCCCTCTGCCCTGAAGATTTTTTTTCCGACGTTTTTCCGGTGGGTGGAGCCGGTGCTTCCTTCAGTAAACTGCAGCAGTGTGAGTCGCCATGGACCCTGAGATAGTTGGCCTGGGGTCAGGAAGCTCTGTCCTGTCAGGGGGCAGCCAGAAGCAGTGGCATGGAGAAGTCAGTCAGGATCTCCGAAACCACTTTGTTCATAAATTGTGAGTAGCTAGTATCAAAGCAATCTCCTGTTGGGTGAGTTGCTGCCTCTGAGGTGTGTGTGGGGCAGCAGGAAGTCCGGCTTCCAAAACTGGGCTGCGTCTGCTGGTTTGGTGCAGTTGTACTGGAAGTGTCCCCCCTGTACTCAAGCCATCTGCACAGGGACAGTGTCCCCTGGGAGCAGTAGCAGTGCTGCAGTCTGTCAGACAGTTTGCTTGCTGCTTAGTGTTCAGATCGCTGGCATTAGTGCTGATGTCCTGGTCTGGGGACATCCTAATCCTTTGTGTGCTTTTTTCCTCCCCAGACTTCAAGCCATGTTTCCTATTCGTGACCCTGCAGCCGTGCAGGATCAGCATGTGGAGAACCTGGTGGCATATGCTCGGAAAGTGGAAGGGGATATGTATGAATCTGCAAACAGCAGGGTGAGATGCCATCCTCTTGTCATCCACTCGTGTATCTCTGCCTTGATCCCATAGTAGTTGTGGAGGAAGAGGAGTGAAAGCACAGATGAGAGTCGCAGGCTGAGGAAACGTGTTCAGGGGCTGCTGGATGGGGTCTAGGAGCCAGCCAGCTGCAGGGTTCTGCCTGGGTGTGCCAGGAGCTGGGGTGTTGCCTGGTGGGGTGTGCTGTGCCTGAGACTTCTCGGGATTCCCTGAAGGCAGCGTGAAGCTCTTCACTGTGATTCTCCCAAAGAAGTGTTGTACATGAGAAGAGAAATGTCCAGTGTTGGCCTAATGGTGTTGCCAGCAGTGCCCTGAGCAGTGTCCCGAGCAGTGTCCCTTTCTGCCCTCCTGTGTGTCTGACAGCCCCTGCAAAGGAAGGGCTGCCCCCACCCAAGCCGAAATGTGTGTGTGGAAGGGCTGTTTTGCAAGCTTGAGTCACTGTGACCTGTTGCCTTTCCTAAATGTGTGTGTCACCTCCTTTCCTGACTTGTATTCCTCCCCAACAGGCAGAGTACTATCACTTGCTAGCGGAGAAGATCTATAAGACTCAGAAGGAGTTGGAAGAGAAACGAAGAGCCAGGCTGCAGAAGCTAAACATGATCTCAAATGCTCCAGGCATGCCACAAGCTCCCATGAACCAAGGGCCCAATATGGGACAGCCCCAGCCAGGGATGTCTGCAAGTAAGAACAGTTGGGTTACTGGTGCAGGGGAACCCTGTACTGTCATTGTTATCGTGGTGGTGACCATTTCCCTCTTGTTTCACAGTTACCTTTGTGAAATTAGTCTGCCAGAAGTTAAGCAGAAGACTTTTTAAAAATTATTTCTTCTGTTTTCTGAGCTATTCTACCTAATTTTCCTTTTTCAAAGACAGTAATGTGAAGGGTTACAATTCTACAAACATTTTTTCTTCAAAATGGCTGCCTTCCCCATTGCATCCTGGATTCCTGTGCTTTCACCTAATAGCACAACAGCCTTTTCATCATGATCTTTCTAAAATTTTTATTTCAGACGGCATAAACTGGAGACCAGGCCCAGAGCAGCAGCAGGGAAGGAGATAGGAAAAGCGAAGTCTAATCCTAAGTTTTGGGATTCGCTTTTGTGAGATTGCCAGGGCTGTTATATCCCTAAAGAAAGGAGCCAGCTTTACAAAGATACTATGATTACATAACAAATCTTTCATTATTAAAGAGACTATAAGTATTCCTTAATCAATTTGAATTTGATTCCATTAAAAATGAAGTTCTTTAAATACTACTATTTTTTTAAAAGGTTTATATAGAAGTGCAATGACAAATGAACAGCCGTGGGATGCAGGCTGCCTTTAAACCCCTTCTGTGTCAAGACAGAACTCACTTTTTGCTTCAGCTCTCAAGAAGCCTTGAGCCAGCCTGTTTGTGACCTGAGGGAGCAGCACTGCTTCTTCCGCTCTGGGAAGGAAGCAGAGGATGCACACCAGCAGTAGCTCATGTTATGTTACGTGAAAGATTACTGCAGTGGAAAGATTTAATGAACCTTTAGTTTTGTAACTGTGTCTTTTCTGGAAACAGCTTTGTTGTCTGTCACGCAGTGCACTGTCTAGCAGTATTTGCAAGGGAATAACAGCCTTTATAATTTATTTCATTATCAACATTATTTAAATACTTTAAAAGCAATTTTCTGTTTCTTAACAGTGCTGGAGGGTTGTTTGGAAAACCTGAACCTGGAGGACCCCTGACACTAGGGAAATCTGCTGATCAAGTTGCACGCAGTAGGCTTTGCAAGCTCCCTGCCACTCTCCCTCTGAAATTAGGCTGTGACCCCAGTCACTACCTGGCATTCTCAGCATGGTTCACACTAGTGGTGACACTCCTTTGCGTGTAGAGTGGCAGGCTGTCACCTCGTGTTGGTGCCTTTGGGGTGTCTGGAGTAGCGATCCATGTCTGTCTGTAACATTGGTAAGTCTTCGGAATGAACCTTTCCATGCTGCCTTACTTTCACCTGTAACTATGGCTGTACTATATGCACGAGAAAGGAACTATGCGTGTGCTTCACACGTTATTTATCCAGCTACTAGTGAGTAGTACGAAGTCTGTCCAGAGAAGGAACAGTACAGGCTTTTTTTTCCCTTCTCTTTTTTTCTTTTTACAATGTCAATGCAATGAAGATGATAACAAAATAAAAGGGGAGAATGGGACTAACTCAAGGGGACTTACCTTTGGTGTAAAAGAGAATCAATGCTAGAGACATACAAAGAGACACTTGTGTTTTGGCTGTTCTGGACCATGAGCTGGGCTGAGGGATGTTGCTGCCAGTACCAATAAGACCACACTGTTTTTCCATGAGGGAAAAAAAAAAAGCCAAAAGAGAGAGAAGCATTTGTACTATGAAGAAGCTCTGCTATAAACAAATAAAAATTTTAAAACCAATTGCGTAGCACAGTAAGCACTTCAAGGCCTCTTTTGCATAGGTAATATTTTATTTGCCAAATAAAACATCTGTTTATGCATGAAACCTGAGACAGATCATTTGAGGACATGGGGAGCAGCAGCCTTAACTCATGTGGGTTATTTACCACACAGTTCTTGGACACAGCAGGGCAAGGGGTGAAGAAGCGAGTTCTCTGCCTTCTGCACTCTGCTTTCCTGGCAGCGCTTACCAGTGTCCACGGATGGTTCCCCAGCCTGGGTGCAATGCTGGTTATGTCAGTGGTGCGAGCCAGAGACAAAGGCATTGCTAGTGTGACGGTAGGTACCAGCACGCCAAAGGCGTTCCTGCCATCTGAAAACAAATCCTTACCAGCTTAATGAGGTTTCTAGGACTCACAGAATCACAGAATGGTTTGGGTTGAAAGGGACCTTAACGATCATCTGGTTCCAGCCCCCCTGCCATGGGCAGGGACACCTCCCACCAGATCAGGTTGCTCCAAGCCCCATCCAACCTGGCCTTGGACACTGCCAGGGAGGGGACAGCCACAGCTTCTCTGGGCAACCTGTGCCAGTGTCTCACCACCCTCAAAGGGAAGAACTTCCCGATATTCAGTCTGAATTTCCCTTCTTTCGGTTTGAAACCATTTCCCCTGGTCTTATCACTCCATGCCCTTGTAAAAAGTCCCTCTCCAGCTTTCCTGTAGCTCTTTCAGGTACTGGAAGTCTGCTATAAGGTCTCCCTCCCTGGAGCCTTCTCTTCTCCAGGTTGAAAAATCCAAACTTTCTCAGCCTGTCTTCATAGCAGAGGTGCTCCAGCCTCCTGATAAACTTCATGCCCCTCCTCTGGACTCTCTCCAGCAGCTCCGTGTCCTTCTTATTCTGGGGACTCCAGACCTGGACACAGTACTCCA
>VZRW01012031.1:1840-24183 GCA_013398125.1 Aegotheles bennettii
TCCCTGGAAGTGTTCAGTATATGTCTGGATGTGGCGCTGGGTGATGTGGTTTAGTGGCGAGGTAGATAGGCAATTGAACTGGATGATCCTGAAGTTCTCTTTCAACCTTGATGATTCTATGATTCTATGATTCATGCTGTTTCTACTAGTGCCCTAAGAAGTGACTACCTGCTATGTTTATAACTAAGAAATGATGCTTAAGCTCCAAACCCTGTTAATATGGCAATAAATTGAAGGTTTACCATTCTCTGTAGTGAGAGGTACAAAATTGAAGTTTATGTGGAGAAACTTCATTGTTGCTTAATTTAAAATTTATGCCTGTAGGTTCTCATATACAAATGATTTTCTTGTAGTGGAAAAAGTCCATTTAAATATTGCAGTAACATTTTTTCTGCTGATATCGATCAGGATTAGTCTTCCCATGGAAATACATCAAAACCTTGTTCCCTGTTCTAGGCTTAAAGTAATAGATTGAAGGATGAATTAAGACCTCAAGTTTTAGAATACTTGAAATTCTACTCTCACAGAAGTTAGATTACACAATGTCAGGGAGGTTTTTTGCTCAGCTTTTAAGGAATGAAATATAGTCTATGCATGGAATCTCCTAGTTTTTCTGAAAACAAGGAGGAATTGATTTGCTTATATTATTCTTCTCAAATTACTTGTCTTCTGACAAACAGAATAAAATTGTCCAGGGATTCAACTGTGAAAATGCCCAAGTTAGGAGGAAAAACCCCAAAAGTATGGAAAAAGAAAACATGAGGCTACAGCTATAGTCACTCAAAGTGTTGCTGAAGCTTCAACCATTGTGAGTTTGCCATCTGAAATCCTCTTTCTTAAATCCCCTTGCCTCTTAGTTACAAAGACCTAACAAGGCAATCTAGCTCTTGAGGAATTTAAAATCACTGTAGAAAGAAATATTTTACAACATCAGAACTGAGCCACAGCAACATGAAATAATCTGTGAAGAGTACACACACAGTAAACAGAAATTTAGCTATTGTACTGTTTTCACAAATTTAAAAATGTACCATTTAATCACAATATTGTAACATTTCACTAAATCAAGCAGTCCCTGCATAACCTTTCAAGACAAAAATATTTAGTGAAAAATGGGAGTGTTTTAAAATTGTATGTCATTAATACTTCACAGAGTTAAATCTTGGAGCACCTGTACAGTGACCAAAATCACTGTTGTGGAAACTTAGAGAGCAACTTTGTACACTGATAACTTAGTTGGAATTTGTTTTCTCTTTCTTCTATGCAGCAAGGAATCTAGAATTCTTAGACAAAGTGAGCCCCAAGGCTGTGGACTTGCCTCAAAAAGACTGATACCAGAGTCCTATCCCTGAAGTACAGAGTTCACCACACTTCATGGCAAGTTTAACGCCTTCTTTCAAACAGTTTGGGTAGCCAAAGGATTTGTGGAGTATGCAGAAAAACACTATAAAGAGTAAGAACTGGTACAAAGTGGCTTACATCAGACAATGAAGAGATGCTGAAAAAAATATTAAAGTTTGTTCTACAAAGGCTTAATCTGATAGTGCTCTGATACTGTGCAAAACAGTCTACCAGAGAAAAGGGAGCTAGGATGGCTGAGAGAGATAAAAAACATAACATGATTTTACACTCCGAAACGGGCAATAGACTCAGTAGGGAAGCACCATAAAAGGGCAGTACAAGGTTCAGTACTAAACAGGCAGGTATGTTACCATATGATAGGAAGCTATTATGAGATATGATTCTATTTAATTTTGTTTCATGTTTTATTAAAATACTCCATAAGCAATAAAACAGATGTTATTACATGAGAGACTTTTAAACTGCTGTGATCTCACAGGTAAACATGTGTTTGAGTCAATGTGGTTTTAGGCATTTGAAATCATATCTTCTTTTTCTGATTATGGTTTTACATGAAACCATAATTATTTCCTCTATACATGAAATGTTTTCTAGATATTCTTCATAAAAATATGAAGCTAGCTCTGCCAGATAAAACCCAAGCTCCTGCAGAGAGGAATTTTGCCTTACGTTGTATCTAAAGGAAGACATTAGTGCAGTGTAGTAAACAGTAATATTTTGGAATGATAAGTATCGTTTTTTTCAACCCAAGCATGTTTGTCAGCTCATCTAATTTCAGCAATGAGAATATACTATGAGCAAAATGACAAAGCTAAAAATACTGAGTGATCCAATGCTTTGACAGAATCCAACTCAAGATACTTTTAAGTGTATTTTTTAAAAGTGGCTTAATTTAAAATAATTTTTGTTTTAAAATACAGTTTCTTGAATTTCTTTGGACCAGGGAACAATAAATTACTGTAAATAAAGTTATCTAATATGAGGAAGAATCCTTCTCATTTGATATTTCCAGCTGTTTTGTTTACTAATATAAATTATATGATACATATCACACCTTTTCTTTCACATTTACTAGAGTCTTAAATGGCCCAAAGAAGAAGTACAGTCTCATGACATAATCTAGTCTCTGTCTTACATTGGTTTATGGAAGCACAGTCAATGGAAGCACAAGCTAGCCGTACGCAAGTTTGCATTTAAAGGAAAAATAAATCCCTTGTTTGAATCTGTCTTTCTATGACGCAAAAGATGGAATGGTTAAGTGTTTACATAGTCATCCTGATTATTCCCAAAAGCATTAATTAAAAGCTGATTTTGTGACTATTATTTTTCTTTATGTTGCAACTTCACAGACCCAAAATACCTAAAAATACAAAATTTTAATGTCATAGGAAAGAAATCAAGCCTTGAATGTTAACCATGCTGGCTTTCTGGGTTTCACAATTTCTTGTATTCGCACCACATACTTAAAATATTATATTTTTCAGATGTAGCAGAACTATCTTTCCAGTTAAGGAAAAGGCAGAAATTAGTTGTTTACATTTTATGAACAAATAGTAAGAAATAGTGATTGGCAATGTCATTCTTGCTCCTTGAAAAGAAAGAGACCTATTACCAGGACAATATCCATTTCTGTTCTATGTAGAACAATGAAGAACTCTCTAGATGAGGAACTATGGCTGAATTTATTATTTATTTTTTTTTATGTATTTCTAGCAAGACACTTCACTTCACCACAAATCAATGCTTGTCTTTAGAACTACTGTCATGGTTTAACCCCAGTCAGCAACTATGCACCATACAGACACTTGCTCACTGTTCTGCATGAACAGATCTGAACTGCCCTGTTTCTAATGAACTCCAAAGAATAAAATTTCATTTATACCTCAGAACAGCAATATTAAATTCAAAGTCTTTTATAGACTGAAACAATTGCAGGAAAAGAAAACATTTGTGAGGAGATATGTGCAAACAGCAGAATCATTTACGTGTGTTTTATGTCCTAACTTTAGTTTTTGTCCCTTTTACTGTCCTCTGTTCTGTGCAGTTCCTTTGCTACTAATGGCTTCTTTTCAGTTATCAACCTTCAAACTTTTTCTTCTGCTCTCCATTTTTTTCTTTTGATCTACTGCTGTCACTTTTCTGTGGTCTCTTCTTTGCCTTGTTCTACTCACTACGAAATACAAGCTGAGGGATGAAAAGGCCCCAGAAAAATATTGCCCTATATTACATCTCCATTTGGTCTGCTTAGAGGTTAACTAAGGTAGTGGTACAAGGACTATAAAATGAAAGCCTAAGTATGAGGGGGCAAACTATTAAAAATTTAGAGATAAAGGGAAGTATAACAGGGTTACTGAAAGTTTACGAAGGGAAAAGAGTAGATACCTTATTACTTAGTCACTTACACACATACATACACAAAACTAAAGGGACAATCACCTACAAACATTTTATGATTAGTAATTAGAGGGCCAGATGTATAAGCCAGTATTTTCCCTTCATTCTTTTGCTTTAAAATGGTGATTTCAACATGTCCTAAGGAGGACATTATTCACTGTATTAATACCACCAGTAATGCTGAGGATAAATTTGAAGATATTCTCACTGGAGTGTAATTCAGGAAGGTAAAAAACAATTTTTATCAACCTAAGCTGCAGCTGATTTCTCCCATTCTCCACACTTCTTTTTTAGTCATGAAACCAAACAAGGTTTATGTCATACAGGAAGAACAAAGAGAAAAATATGTTTGGCTGCTAATGCCCATGTTATGTGGAAGGAAAGGGTCCACTGTAATACCTATACTCTTACACAGGCTGAATCTATCTTAAATGAGGCTGCACTTCAGTGTTGTCACTGGTTATGACTGAAAATAAAGTGTGGAAAGATAGATAGAGATTGGGTTTGGAAACAATATGATTGAGACATAGAGATATTCAGGAAAGCTTCATTGACAGGACTGGCATTTTGACCCACCCATTTTGACCTTGAAAGCTCTGCATTGTACTGCAAGTGGAAAAGTAATTTATTTCAGATAGTCATATTCAGGCATTGGTCCAAATCTTGAGGTGGATCAGTTTCATGTCCATTCACACCATGAAGATACAACACTGTCTTTTGACCATATTGATCTAGCTTCATCAAGTGCTTTAAATTCAGCTTTCATCCTTTTACTTACTATTGAGTGCTTAGTGCAGTTTGACAGATAAGATTCATCAGTGCACAGACAGATATTTACCAAAGCCTGAGATGTTGATCTATACTGAAGACAAAATCAAGCCACACAGAAATCTTTCACTTAGGCAGAGAATTTTTGCTTGCCATTGAAATTGTTTTTAAGACCATCTCATATTAGAAGGTTTAACAGAGCTGAAGATGCATTCTGAAAAGAGCAGATTGCTTACAGGTTTTTGAATTCCTCTAGGCTCTCTGAGAAATCAATAACAGACATATCCATGACTGTGACCATGGTGCATTCAGTTTCAATATGGAAAATGTAACTGAGTGAATTATTCCATTTTGGCTATCTAATTTTGTACTCATGTTTTCCAGGCTGATCAGGTTATGATTTTACAGTCAACATAGTTTCAAAATTTCTAGTTTCTCTTTATTAATAAGACCAATCACTCCAGCACTTTTGAAAAAAAAAACACAAAAAACTAGTCAGAAATATTGATTTCTCTCTTCTGCCTTGAAGGATCTATCATTATGCAGAGGTGACTAAGCTACTGCACTCTCAGTAGTTGTTTATATGATCAGGCTGCAGAAACAGGACAAAGTGAAAGGAATTTTAAGTCTTAATAGAAAGACTGCTTTTTGTAGCAGCATAGCACCGGCTCGTTACCCCCATGGCAGATACCAAGTAGCTCACACTGCAGGTCCTCCTGATGACAGGTGTCTGAAAATAAGCCTTTTCTGCTCATTGCTTGCTGTTCCCTCAGAGTCAGAAGTAGTTCATGTGCCTATGCACTACAGCACAAAGACACTGCTGTTGCCTTGTTATGCTTTCAAACAGCTTCACCAAAGGCTACTGAAGATTGGACATTCAGTAACCTAAGACGGGTCTTACTGATAATCCTAAGTATAGAGATCTTCAAATGTGTTTGACTTGTACCTGGCAGGCCTTCTCTCCTAGCCCACATTTGAGTACGTGCACTCCCTATTTTTTGAATGACCACATTAGAAAGCAAAATTGGCCAGAGGCAAGCAGCAGATCACATTCAGTTATCATTTGGAACTGTTTGCTATGTAACTGTTCATTGATTTTATTGCAAAAGATGATTAAAGTAAATAACATGGAACTCAGATCTTACTAGAGATGCACTATTATAACTTCTAAAAAGATTTATTTGGAAAATTCTGACAAAATATAGAAAATGTCTGTTTCCTAAAAACTTATTCTTGCATTAAAGGTTCTGATGGATGATTTTTCTTTAAATAAACTCTTTTTTACTTCCCTGTACAGGACCTTCAATCAGCCTATTTAGGTAATAAACTTTTTCATTCCTATATACGTTTTTTTTTTCTCTTTCCAAATGTTTCATTCTTTTCCTCATTTACTCTAATGAAAATATATCTTTTTTTTTTTTTNNNNATTTAATAGGTTTAACTGAAAATATTACTGTATGTCTTCCACTAATGTAAGCTGGACATTAAAAAATCTAAATCAAACTATCCCCATGTCTCACAATATTCATGGGAAACCAGATAAGGGAGAAAAAATACTGTTGCCATTTTCAATGCAGGTTTTGCAAAAGAGGAAAATGAAAAAACTATATATAAAGTACAGAATGTATATATCATATACATATGATATCAGGCCAACAGCAAGAACAAATATTTTAGTTTTTCATCAAACACTGTGTGCAATTAGATTAATTACATAGCTAGTCATCTCATTGAACTCCTTAGTAGGGGAACGTAAAATTTAGACACCATATCTTAATGGACATTTTTTTCCAGATAAGTGTTAAACAGAAAAGTGATCATAACATTTGCCATCCAATTCACCAAAGAGCTGTACAGGTGGGGCACAAGAGGAATAAAAACCCCAGAAGTTATGTACCAGGCCAGAATAAAGTGTCCATGTATTTTGTTAAAAGCTATACTGTAGTTAATAGTGCATCTTTACTAAAGCACTTGGGGATAGAGTCATTCTGTAAAACATGAAGTTAAACATAAACAGAGTATAGAATGGCACAAATATCAGAAATCATCATAAAAACCACCACTGTACTGCTTCTCAATACAGTGGTGATAGCTCATTTGTATAATAAAGGCAGGAATATCAAATGATTACAAGTAAACTCTATCTGCCAGATCAGGTTCATGAGAATTTTTGGCATCTGGCACTGAAAATATCAAATTTTAGTAATGATAACATGAAGCTAAAGAGGTGGGGAGTCCTCACTTTCTGCCCCATTTGGTAAGATCAAATTTATTAGATTATACAGTCCATTTTATCATTAACTTTTCATACCAAGCTCAGGATTAGCTTTTCTCTGTCTGCTGCCATATCATGCTGATTTCCCTTCCATCCTCTAACAACCTTTATCTCCTGCCAGAAAATTCACTTGCAAGAAGCATGCAAAGCCCCAGAGAACCGTATGTCCTAGTGGCAAGTTCAATGCCATCCTCATTCTGATGACCAGAGGAGATTTGGACAGAGTCGAAGTGTGACAAGAGCATACAACAGAAGACAACTCTTGGCAAGGTTTATTGACTTCCCTGTAACCTGTTTCTTCTTTGGCAGATTAGAGTGCATATGTTTAATATGTGCTTCCCATGTCCTAGGCTGCAACCACTACTTTTGCCTCTAAGAGACCTGATCCAGCAGCTTAGGGTGCAATTTCTCCCTTACTAGTGATTGTCTGTGTAATATTCTCTACAGCTTTTGGTGGGCAAAATCAAACTGTTGGTTTTCTAGGTTTATGCATAAAGGAAAGCAAAACACTAAAGTCATTGCATTTGGCAACCTATGCAGTAAATGCCAAGAGGATGTATCTTTTTATGCCTTCATGAAGGGCAAGTATCATGTTTCTAATAATTAACCATACAACTGTAAATGGTTTAAAATTTTTATAATATTAAACAACACTGAAAAATCCATTTACTCATGAAAAAACATGTATTTTCCCTATCATTTTCTACTTTGCTACTTTACTTTGAAGGCCCTCATTTGTGATGACATATGGAGATGTAAAAACAACAGACACATGATAATCCCATGGCTTCTACTGGCACTGCAATATCATGTGTATAATGGAAGAGTGTCTCAACATCTTATTTATCTTTGCTATGATCCTATTGATTACCAAATCTTTTTTTTCTTCTATAGAAGCTTTACTTTTTTAATAACTCAGGAATGGATTTCTCAAATTCATATACAGATTTTCTAGACACTTTTCAAATTTGCTTACAGACATCACCTGTGTACTGACTGCCATCAGTGTCCATACATGAGCAAATTTAGGATAGAAACTGCTAGAGAGCTTTTTAATGTTAGCTTTCTGTAAACAAAGTTTTCCAAGATGAAAACGAAGAGTTCTCAAATCTAACTCACAATATTTGGTGAAATTAAAACATAAAAAGTGCAAAGTTACATTAGTCTGTAACATAGTTATTTTGACTTTGTTAATTGTAAAGCAGAAAATAGTTTTATCTTCAATTCACATTAACTAATGAAGACAAACCTATGAAGATATATCTCACATTGAAAATAACTTCCACAGCTCTGACAGTGCAAAACTATTGTATACGAGTATCAAGCACCGTGTCATTAAGTCACTGTAAGATGTTTAGTTTGAGACTAGAAACTGGAACAACACCTTCAGAGGAAGAGCAGCACACATTATGATAACTAATCTGGCTGAGCTAACCTGGAGATTGAAAAAATTCTAAGTAGGCATGTAAGGCCTGAAACAATTGGTGGGTCATAGACAGGAATACATTCATGCCATCCATCCTTCCACTTGTCTTAACTTATTTTTTGTCCTTCACATCATATAGTAAAACTTTTTAGACAGGAAAAAGGTATAGCTGTCAGGATGTATAGTAATTGATAAAAGTGTTCTCTATCAATTAGCTTCTGCATATGTATTTCATTGTTATACAATCCCACTTTTTTCTTTTTATTCCCCAGCTGTACACTCAGCTTCTCATTTGTTAAGAATACTAAAGGTTATGTGTGAGAACAAACATTTTTTTTCTTTAAACCATGTATTTTAGGTCTTTTTTTTTTCCACAAAAGAAAATGTAGAGATTTTTATGCCACATATTCTCTCTGAAACCCAGACAACTCATCATTAACCAGAGCATTTCATAATTGTTTGAAGAAATTTTTGTCCAGAAAGTCACCCCTTGTGTGACAGAAAAAAAAAAAGAAGTTTTACCTTTTCCAAGTTTAGTAAGTGCTGGTTGTTAGTAACATAGTTCCTGAGTATGATTTATCACTTCTTGAAATTAATGACCCAAGATTGTTTTTATATTATGTTACAAGACTGACACCTACCAAGAGCTGTGGAGGAATATGGTTTTTTTAAGACTTGTTAATTTAAATTATGTAAATTAATTGGCTGAGTTTTGAGAATAGATTGCAAAATTCTAACATTTGGACTCCTTCATTAGTAGAAAAGTCAGGTGTTGAAATCCTTCTAAAGCTTGTTATTCTGTTCTCTGCTGGTGTAGCGTGGGCAGATTCTCACTTGTTAATTACACTGAGAGCACAGAAAAGGATGAAAAAACCTTCAACAGAAGAAAAGAATAAAATACTTTTCATTGTCATGTGCTTAAGTTTCTGTCCACATGTATATATGGGATCAACATCTTACAGAACTATTATAGAATCAAAGAATGAATCTGAATGGTTTGGGTTGGAAAGGACCTTTAAAGGGACCTCCCAATCACTAGGAACTTTGCCTGACTGCAATGACTTTTCAAATATGACAGAGAGCAGCTTAGTAACTACATCTGTCAGGTCCTTTAGGACTCTGAGGTGCATCTTTTAAGGTTCCATAGGCTTGCATATGTTAAGGTTCCTCAGGTGGTCTCAAACCCAATCTAAAATGAGTGGGATTTTATTCCTCCAGTAACTGCCTTAAGATTCAGGGATGCAATAACTGTGGGAAGAGTAATTTCTGGTGAAAAGTGAGGCAAATAAATTGAATACCTCAGCCTTTAGTTATAAACACATTTTTTTCTTTGTACTTATGAACCAAGAAAGACAGATTAGTAATACAGTTGAACCTGGATCATTTCTGTGTGTATTAAAAACCTAGTGTTCAAAAATTATTAACAGTTATTAATCAATATTAATTTTTAAAAAATATTAAACCACTTTAGTATGGCTCCTTCAGGTTGTAGAATAACATGAGTACATAAGGAACTGGAACAGATGAATGTGAATGTTCACCATCATAATAAACCCAGGAATGCAATGACCAGATGTGAGATAAAGTTCTAGTACGAATAATTGTAAGAAAATAATTATTATATGTAAAAAATAACTAACTAACTACGGGGCAAAATAGCCAGATATAGGGTATAATCACCAGCGAAGTGAATTGTAGGCATTGCAAACCTGCTTTCAAATGCATTTAATGTCTCTTTAACAGTGCTCCCAGGAAAGTTTATAAGGGGTTTAATAGGAAGATGTATTAAAGTTATGGGATTGAGTCAAAACTGATCTTTTTATAAATCTTACTATTTTAGTTCTATTGTTCAGGGAAGGCTTATTTTGACTCAAAACACACACAATCTTCCTGTTACTTATGAAGAATCTGTAAACTGAACTGTTCATATCCTAAACATCAACTACAAGTGAAATAAGATACCGTTTTCCCAAGGAGAGAAAGTGCTGAAAGTGAAGCTTTCAGAAGAACCAGAAGACCTGTTAAAAATCAGCAGGAAGAAAACAAATAATTTTTACACCAAACATAAACAAACAAGCAAACAGCAGAGGCTAGAAAGGAGAAAAAAAGACATTTTACTGGCAGAAAGTACCAGATCTACAAAACCAGACAACAATAAAGATTCGGAAACATGATGGAAATGAGTAAAAATGCACTCATGGTATTTTTCAATACCTGTTGAATAGGCAAGCTGAGTTTTAAAACAACGCTAAAGGTTCAACACAAATGTTTTGTCAACTTTCTTCTAGGCATTTGGAAGCTGGCCATTGCAGGAAAATAAAATATTCAAGACCAAATGTTTCCATTTCCACCCTGAATCAAACAGCAAAACCACATGACTAATTGAGCAAGATCCCAGTAGTTGTCCTGACCAGACAGAACGTTGGCAACAGAATGCTGGCTAGTTTTTCATAGATGACAGAAAGGAGACTACAGGACACTTTCATACACTGCATTAAATTCTTTTGATATAACACCTTCAATACACCTGCTGCAGTTTTACTCAATCAATTAATTTATTAGGATATGGACACATCTGCCATGTAGAGCACAATCATAAGCAGGTGTTTTTTGCTTGAACATACTTTACAATTTTGGCTGAAGTTGAAAAATTAATAATAACACATAAATTCACAAAACAATAAGTTATTTCTCTGAGCTACAATGAAATCAAGTAATTTTAAGAAATATATATCTACAAATGGAAAGTATTCTGGTTTACTTCTGATTAGGTACGTAATTTTTTGTGAGAATATGCAGCACTTTTCAAGTTAATAAAATCTGTTCAATTATAAATAAAATGGCTTATTCTGAGTAATCTATTTCCAACACAGAGTACACAAAAAGAAATGGTCTTCCTTGTACTACACCCTCAGTTTGCATGGTTCACTGTCTATGATACATTTAATTTGTAAAAATGTAGCCAGAGATACTTCATTCTCACTACTAGCCCACCCTATATAAACCAGTACACCGTACATTGTTGTAAAACATAGGCAAGCAGCGGACAAAATACTCAGAATTTAAATTGGCAGAAAATAATCTAACATTATGCAAAGTCCTTCTGTTCTAAATTTGTTTTCCCAAGGAGTGCTTAGTTTAGTTTGGGGATATCATTGAATTTGCAGACAATTCAAGCTGGAACAGACTTCAGGAAGCCATGATCTCAGCCCCCTCCCCAAGCAGGCTCAGCAGTGGGCTCAAACCGGGCTGCTCAGGGCTTCACCCAACCTTGGGAGGTTTTACATCAGGGTTGGAGACCACCCAACTTGCCCTGGGTGTCAAATCCAATACTGGGCTGTCCTCATAGGGAAAAGGTTTCTCTTATCTCTAGCCTGAGGCTCACATGTTTCAGTTTCTGCTGCTGCCTCTCACCCTGTCACCACACACTCCTGTGAAGAGCCTGGCTGTGTCTCCTCCATCCCCCTGAAAGCCATTCCTTCTCCCAGCTGAACCACTCCAAGTCCCACAGCCTCTTCTCACAGGACAATGGCTCCAGTTCCACGGTTTTCAAGGCCTCCCTTGAAACTCAGACATGTTTTACCCATGTCTTTCCTTTATGATAGAGCCCAAAAGAAGATGCTGCTGGTATGGCTCAGACAGTAAGAGGTGACAATGACAGTTATAGAATATTGAAGCTGTAAATTATAAACATCCTGCAGTAAGATAATTAAATTCAATTTCATTGCACAATGCTGTAATATAAGCCCCCTACATCACTGCATGATGACAGTCTCCTTATTTCCACCAAAGCAATGCTACTGATTTGAGGAGAGTTTGCTCAAAAAGATGCTTGCCAGTGTGAAAAAAGAACTCTGTCAACAGCCATCATTTTCTTAAGTTGTTGTAGCAACAACAGGGCTTGTAATTTTATTAGCTACAACTTGATTAAAGCAAGGAGAGAAATCTAAGCTAGATTTGACAGAAAGATCTTATAAGCTCCTTTTCAGTTGCCTTTAAAAAAGGCTTTTTCTCTGTTCTACCTGTGCCTAGAGGGATGTACAACACATACTCTCAGAAAAAAAATGTTTTTAAAAAAATAATGTAGGAGAAGTCAGAAGATAGGATTTTTGGTGAAATATGGAACTAGAAATACTGTCAACTAAGCCTGAATAGAATTCCCATAAGAATCATTGCACTTATAACTTACAAGGCACAAAAAAAATGGGACCAATTTTTCTGATGGTCATTAATGTATACACAATTGCTCTAAAGAGCAGATGCCAATGAACATTGCTCTGATGTCTATGCAGTCCTACAGGACACATCTCTCTGTTGTCCAGGCTCATTGTAGATCACTGTCACAGGTTTGATCAATAACTAATGACAGATGCTCTCTGGTATCCCCCCATCACCCTCCCAGGGGAAGATAATGGGGGAATAAGGGAGAGAGACTTTGAGGTTGGAAAAAAACTGAAAGAGTTTTAATGAAACAGAAAATAATAAAGATAATAATAATAAAGGCGGTGACTTATACATAAATATGTAAATATATTCAGATATATAAATTAGAACGAAAATATGGAGCTCACACTTCCCAGATGATAATTGTGTCCAGACCAGAAAATTCCCAAACTGGACTCGGCAGTGCATGGCAGTACCTGGGCCCAGTGTCTTGCCAACAGACTGCAAAAACACCTTGGAGTGGTTGCATCAGCCTACTCAAGGAGGTGGAGGAAGGTGACCTGTCTCAGTACATGATGTTCTTCTCCAGTAAGAAAACAGGCTGCAGGCACACCTGCAGTGCAGGGAGGAGTGACAAGAGGGAATCACAGCTCTGCCAGCACAGCAGCCCCAGGAGCCAGGGGAGGACTCTGAAGAGCCATTTTATACTGAACACATGGACAGGAGCATCTGACCTGTCCTCCCCTCCCCACAGGCACAGCTGCTCCCACCCACTGCAATGGCCACAGGCACAGGCAGCCACAGCTGTGTGGGTCCTGAACTGTGTTGGGTTAATATGAAAAATTCTTATCCTGGTGCTCCCTAACCAGGACAACCACAGATAGGCAGGTAAGTGTCTAAGAAAATTATTTTCAGAACATACAAACTGATCAGTGGTATGAATAAATTCATCAAAATTCTCACAGAGTCTTAAGTCTTTCTTATGTTTTTATATTCTTGTGACTCTGTAGGATTACAACAGGAGTAAGTACCTTGTGTTGCAGAAGTTCCACGAAGTCAGACAGGATGCTCATTGATAACCATGGAAGTGACATGTCTTGAAACAGATCTTTGACTTATATTATGTACTATCTGACAGTTTACATTCCCAAAGGCAGTTAATTTGGACATCTGGTTCTCTGCTACCTTACTGCTTGAACAGGCCAGAGCGTAGTCTGTTATTGAGCCCTCTGAATAATTTGAATGAGTAATAAACTACAGTTAACGTATGCCATTCTAGATGGGAAAGATTCAAATTAGTCAGCAAGTAAGAAGAACTATTGAACGTAAATGCAGACAGGGTAAAGAAACACTGCACTAGGGCCACCTCCAAATCAGTTAGTGGAGTGGAGGTATAAACCTAGTTAAGACCCCCTGAAGACCAAAAATAATTTCTTCAAATAATGCCTCACTGGTTCTTGCTGATCTTGCTTATGCATACATTTGTCTTGCTGGTGAAAAAAAATCTTGTAATGGGAAAAAGATGGCGAAAAAATTCAGGCATGCAGGTCTCCACGTGTTCAGCTCTTCTATGAAAGCTAAAATTCTCAAGAAAGATAAACATCTAGGAGCTCCCACTGAGAACAATTTGCAACTATGAATCTGAACATTTACTGAGGCTGCTGGATGCCTAACCCACTGGAAAATCCAGCCCAAGAATGCTTCTTTCTTTGGAAAAAACACATTTGAAAAGTTGTTGTTCAAAGTAGTGTTAGTAAAAGAAATTGACATATCCAGTCTTCAGATTTCAAGTATCTTGGTTTTAAAGAAATAAATTAAGTTTAAAAATTATTTTTGTGAATTGTCTGATTCAGTTTCTTTAATTTTTTATTAAAATAATTTTATAAAAATTTAGTTCACTTATACCAGGCATGTGTCACTAATTTTATACTTGTAAGAAATAAGTATAAATATTGTTATACTTGTATAAATAAGTGCTACAAGGATGGGTAAGGTCTGAGCTTTTCTAAAACTAGTGCTTTCTAGTGTAACAAAACCTTACTTGTCAGAATATGAAAACATTTTATTCTTGTGGTCTAAATCAATTTTCCAAGGTTAATTTGATTTTTAAAAAATAGAGAATGGTAGAGCTATTGTTTTTAGCCAGAGGACTTCTTTTGTTTTTACCAGCTATATTTAAGTACAATAAATAAGGATATTGAATTTTAAAAGTTTTAAAATCTGGTTTATAAAACCAAAAGTTTTTATCAACTCAAAAAAGATCCTCAACAACAAACTTCTAATAAACACTTGAATAAATCTCAAAATCACTTAAGCATATACTTCAATTTAAAAATCAAGGTTCCTGTTAAGTGGTTTTTCAATACTTTCTTAGCATTAGACTATGGTTTAAACATTATTGAGGCTTCATCATGGTTTTGCCACAATCCCTCTTCTGGGGACAGAAGATTTTGCAGTGCCTGAAAACTGCCCGGGAAGGATGTCACAACAGAGGCACCACATTCTCTCCTCTATTCTACACACTCATCAGAAGAGGTTTCTTGGCTCTGTAACACGTACAATTTCAAATGGCCTCCTGTAGTCTGGTTGCATGCCAATTTTGTAAAAATATAGCCAGGATTGTTATTTTAATTAATTATATAATTTGCTTTAATAATTAATAAAAACTTTCTGCTTTTCCCATGCAAGGAAATAGACTTCATATCTTTGCAGAACCTGCTTATATTTTCAGAAGTATTTCAACACAGAATCAGGGCCTAACCTTATATTCTGCGATTTAAACAAGGAGGTAAAGGAAGTAAATGTAATTTGGTCATGATAGTACTCAGAAATTTAAGGGGAAATATTCTGTTTGTATATTCCTAATTATAAGTTTATGATATGTTTAAATACTGGACCCAGAGTCATAATCTCTGAGGTGACTCCAAAATTCTGGGAAAACACTGGGAAAATCCATCAACAGCTATTAAATATTTCCAGTGAAACAAAACAGATACCAACTCCATTTTTGGAACCACACGTTCAAATCTTACACTTATCCCCCTTTTGTTAATGTATGTTAAGATTCACTTATTCTTCTACATAGTTATGGAGAATATATAGTCAAGAGTTTTGCGTGGGATAGATAGCATAAACTTTCTATTTGCTATTTGATATGGTATCCACTATTAAATAAAAAAACCCTCTATTTTCCAGAAAAATTTTATATGTTTTAAACCATCTCTGGCCCTGAGCATATTTTTTATTAATTATTTCAGGGAAGAAATGACAGCTTATCTGTCCTAATGCAAGCTCCTGCTTCTGTTAGTGTGGGCACTGATCATAAACTGTTTGCTTATTGTTAATTGTAAGTAAGTAAGAATTGTAAGTAAGAATTGTACTTATATAAAATGCTACTGTTAGTCTCCACATCTAAAAAAGGTCACAGTTCAGCTCCTACTGAACAGCAACCCTCATTAGAAAGCCTGTATCTATAATTCAGTATAATTGGCTAATGTGTTTCCTACTTCTGATACTGCTAGCTCATAATTTTTATCTATGACCCAACTCTTAAGTGTAATTTCAGCATTATGTTTAATTTAATATTTTGCACATGTTTTATTCTGGGATTTTTTTAATAAAATCATAACTTGGATCCTGCTTATGCGTCTTTTACAACTTACAGTAATAGATTTGAGGTTGTCCTAGAATAAAAATTCAGGCACTTTACCTGAGAAAATATTTTACTAACTAGGATTTAACTATATTTCCTGTTTATAGAAAGTGACATCAACATGTAAATTTAAATTGCAAGGGACAGACAAAGAGGTCACATTCAATATGAATGCATATGAATTAAGTATTAATATGCAACCAGTGCAATATTCAACATCAAGTGCAATATTGGAATTGCAGAGTTGTGGAGGTAGAAAGAGTTAGTATTCAAATCAACAGAGAAGAGCAATCACCTCAAATACAGAAAACACAGTCTTCAGATATACTGTAAAACATTGAAATACATCCTTATTTAATCCTTCCTCCAAGAAAGTCACTGCAGAACATGTTTTACACTATCTTCTTCTTGGAGAAAGGTATAGAGAATATAAGTACTGCTGTTTACCTGATATTAAGCTCATTTTGTCAGAACTTAAATTTCACTACAAGCTAAAAAATCAGAATTTTCATAGATTCCTGGATTTTTTTTATATAAAAAATGACAATCTGACTTCTCATCTCTATGGTTAGAGCATTAGTATAGTATAGGAATTTCAAATACAAGCAACAAAAAGGTAATCACTTCACTTGAGATATAACTTGAAGCCTCTGAAGCTAGGTAGATTAAACTTTTTAGACATTTAGACCCAGATATTGGGTTCAATTTCTTGAAAATCTTGGAGTTTTTCTTTTTCTCGGTAAGAACAGCTGCAAAGGATTAAACGAAGGGATAAGTTTATATCTTTAAAAATAAACATTTATTAAGACTGTTCAGAATTGGTGTGGACTGTTGGACACTTCAATAAATTTAAGTGATTGCATTCCCTAGAAGAAGATATCCACATCAGTGGATACAGCACGATGAAAACTGTTTGTGGGAGATTTTTCTGTAAGTGTGACTTTCTAACTAATAAGCTTTCAATAGTTCACACAAATATACTGTATTTTCTACCTTCTTAACATTTACAAATCTCTAGTTTCCATCACATGAAACTCTCCTCTGCCTGTTCTGCCTCACCTGGCTAAAAAACAACCCTCTCTCCCACATGCACCTGCTCCTCCTCCTCCTTTTCCCCCTTTTCCTCCTCTTCCCAAGACTTCGGTAACTTCTGCCCTGGCACACTCCATTTCTCTCCTGTTTTGTGTCCACACTCACGAGATCTACTCACTCTTGTGCCTCTCTGAAATTCATTCCTAGACTCAGCTGTTCTCCCTGTACTTTGCAGAACACCTGCTGTTGTCTAAGACAGCTTTAGTCAACCATGAACACAGCTTTCCTTCCTTCCAGCTGCTGATTTCTGGGGCTCCCTAAATCCCTTCCTCTGACATAGAACATTTTACCACTGACCCAGGGGAATTAGGCAAGCTAGCTCATTTAAAATTTTCATCATGTCAGTCTCCTTCAGACAAAATAAAAACTTTTGTGATAATATGAAGTAAGAAACACTCTACTGAAGAAAAGTGATAACACTATATGAATATGTTGTATGTATATTTTACTTCTTTGTTAATAGAAGAAATACTTGTAATTATTCCCTCAGTAAATATGTGAGAAAATCATACAGATAATTTGGGTGGAATTCCCATTATATTATACGGAGTTGCTAGTTCAATTTCATATGCTTTTACAAAATGAGGAATTAGCAAGCCAATTTTGTTATTTCAAAACAAGCTGTAGAATTACTAATGCTTTTAAAAGCACACTGCATGTATGTATTTCAAATTTTACTGGCAGAAATACAAACATCTGAGTCACTACACATACCACACATTACTAAACAGATATATTGCCATGTACAACCAAACAGGTTCATCACAATGTCTTTATTTCACTTTTCACTGCAGTTTTGTGGAGCTAATCGATTATTGAAAAGTTTGATCAAGATATTTTTCTGCACTTTATATTTTTATACAGCTAGTAATATTAATGTGAATGATACAGAAATTTAATTAAGTACATGTTGAATTAAATATTACCTTCTTGATATAAAGAAAAGATTACCTGATATATTTCCTCAAATAAAGAGCAGCTTTTAAATTATTGTAAGCTACAGGCATAACTAAACATTAGGAACATAGACATTTCATATAACAGTTAACTGAAAAGTCTACCTTTAAAAGTTATATTTACTAAACTCTACCTAATAGCAAAGATATCACAGTATGATGCATCAGTGAAAATCTGACTGCTGAATAATATCCTAGTACTGTTATTTTAATTTCAGGCAAGAATAAGCTCTAAATAATATTGTAAACAAATTTCTTGACTTCTACATCTTTTGGTTCCAGTCCTCACATCTATTTATCTGAATTTCTTGCATAATTATGGTAAAGATACTAGGTGCGTAAAGAGACTACAGTGATTCAAAAAAATACTTAAATAACATATGTTGGAAATAATGTTATGGCAACAACATGACAAATATGACATAAAACCATCATAAATACATATTGCAATAGATGTCAGTTCTGAAAAATTTTTCAATGCAAATTAATTTTTGATAGACTTTGCACAAGACATTTCACAAATATGAAGGTGTCCCAAAAAAGGTCGAAGAAAATCCATGTTTCTACCATGCTGAGGAAGAGAATCTTCTGGAAAAGCATGTGGACATGAAAATTACTGTTTCAGTACACAAAAGAGAAAATGAAGAGAGGGAAAAAAATATACCCATCAGGAAGGACAGTGATTGTAACCTTTTCATGAGAAAAAATCTTTTTTGTTTTGTTTCTTAAAGTATACAGATAATATTATGCAAACATATAAATAAAAAACATCACATAATTCAATTAGTAATTTAAATTACTGTTAAAAATCCCAGAAATTACTACCAAAAAGCCCCCAAAGTGAATGAATTTTCCAATTTCCATTTCTTTCCCAGATTTTAAAGAGTTATTTTTCACTTTAATAATTTTACTGCAGTGTAATGGAGAACAGCAATATCTGATTGAAACTTCTCAGAGCTAGGCTGCCCAGAGAAGTGTGGATGTCTCCTCCCTGGAGTTGTTCAAGGCCAGGTTGGATAAGGCTTTGAGCAACCTGGTCTAGTGGAAGGTGTCCCTGCCCATGGCAGAGGGGTCAAAACTAGATGAACTTTAAGGTCCCTTCCAACCCAACCCATTCTATGATTCTGTGATTCTAGCAGTACTAAGACAGTTAATATAAATAATGCTTTAAATATCCTGAAGCCTAAGAACTTGTTACTTCAGAAGTCTTTCAAAGCAATCTCGATAGACATCAACTGCAAATGTAACTATGGAAGACAATATTTTTTTTCATTCACTACACTTGGCTAACCCATCTGAAGAAAAAAAAATCTGAAATTCTTATCTTCTTTTTCTGTCATTGTTTAACAGTTAGCTTCAATTGTGATAAATTAACATATTTCAAAGGAAATAATCTTCAAACTATGTCTAGTTTCTATGTGAAAATTATAATTTGTACATAGGAACTAATGTATTAGAAAAAAAGATTCCAAAAGAGTACATTTGAGCAAACGATGATTAATGCAGACTGTAAATACAATGTAGTTCTAATAATTTCAGTTCACAAAAGAAACTGGTCTCTGGATAAAATGCAATTTAAGATAGCATGTATTTAAAATATTGTCATTCATCCACTTCTGTCTTCACATTAAGTTTTACCTTAGAAAGATATGACAAGGGTAAGACTGGGGTTTTGCCAATTGATTTGAAGTTAACACCTGGACACAGAAGATGAATATCAAAGAAATTTTATTCAGCTCTGCCTTTGAAATGTTCAGAAATTAATGTTAAATACAGGTAGGATCTTAGTACCTCTGTCAATGCCAAAAATATATTTATCAGTGTCTAGTGACAACAGTCATTTTTCTAATAAATATGTAATTTTCTATTGCACTGATAAGCCGCTATTCATTCTAAACATGAATTGCAGAAAACAGCATGGAAATTCACAACTCTTCAAAATTTCTATTTGATCTTCAGACTGTTCTCAGCAAGGAATAGGTCTGACTATACCCTTTGTAAAACTCCCAGCACACAGAAACGTTCTAATACTCAGTCAAATAAGGGGAAATGCATTCATGAATTCTGTAGACCCTCAGAAGAGCTCTACGAATCATCTTCATGAACATTTCAGTAAAGAAAATACTTGATGATTTTCAAAGATAACTGATCTATCTTTGATTTAAAGTCAGACAAAAGGAATTAAAAGGATGTGAGATCTTACCTTTAAGAATGCCTTTCTGATTTTTAGAGGGTTCTCATTCATTCCATGTGGAAAGGCAGCCTCCTTTAACACTCTCCATTTGTTCACCAGCAAGTTAAGGCACCAAAGACATTTTTCAGTTGATTGCTAGTGACTAAATCACTAATAGTTGTAATTGATAGTGACCACAGCTCACTAATTTCTGAGTTCACTATTAGTGAATTGTGATTCCTAATCATAGATTTGTTAAGTTCTGAAAATATTTTGCAATAATTCTTGTTCACTGTCCAAATATGACAGGAGTAGTATTGTGCCTGGGCCAATTATGTTTATTTTGTATCTTATGATTTTGGTGAAGTTCTATGTGACTCTGTCAGAAGCATAAAAGAGGTTAATATTCTGCAATGATTAAGTCTTCAGGTTTTCTAAGGTGTGGATTCTGGACATTGAGAGGACAGTTTTCAGAGAAGATAAAATAGGAGGAGGAGATACAAATAGATTTCCAGCATGAGGTGGATGTCGCTATAGCTTCAGGCACTCACAGCACGCAAAATGTACAAAGTTACCATCTGTTCTATTGATCTGTTGAGGAATAGGATATCATTAGCTTTAATATCTCTTCAGTTACCACTTTGTTCACATTTCTAGACTAGAACTTCCCATTACAAATTTGAAGAATTTTACTGTAGATATTCCACCATGTGCAGCCATACAATGTGCGCATAGTCCAATGGAAGTTTACTTCTGAATCATCACACTGAAGGCTGAGAAATACTAAGCTTCGCCAGGGAATGTTTTACATTCATTCCAGGGAATGGTGGTTGATGTGATGGGAGCCGAATAAGTCACACTGTTGAGAACAGGATTATGAATTACTGTTTTCTTTAAACAATAAAAATTGACATTATTTCACTGTAGAAATTTAGCAGGAGCCCTGAATCAGAGACACTTTATGAAAGAGTGTGAGTATGATACAAAGTCCTCTTGTTCTTGATTACCACTTACAGCTTCAGGACAACTTATTTTTAAAATTACTGAGACTGCGTCAAGTAGAAAACCAGATTCCAGCTCTCTAGATAAGCAACAGGTTCTGAAAACCAAATCAATTAACTCGAAGTTCAGTTTTCTCCTCCATTTGACAGGGCTATAGTCTGAGGATAACATTCTTCCCTTTAACCTTATGAATTAAGAAGCAACATTTATATATGCTGCCATCTGTCATTTGGATGAACAATTTTCCTCAGTTCCTGGAGAAGGATGAATCTAGAAAATTTCATTACAGTCCTTAAACCCTAGCAAAAGACAATGACTTTACAAGCATGCTTCATCATGAAACTACCTGGGACTGTACTGTCTATGATAAGAGACACTACTGCATGTCACAGAGGATGTCAGCCACAGATTTCAGAGCTGAGAAATAATTACAAAGGTTAGGCAAGCTGAGGGAGACAAAAAGCAAGAGATGTTAGAGAAGAGCTCTTTCTACCCTTTAAAAAAATATTTCTTCATCAGACATCCCAGTAAAGAAACAGCAGTTCTTGTGCCAAGCTCATGTGCCTCACTGGCAGCTTACATGTGGTCACAGTATTCATGATAATCTAAAAACAGGCAGACACATGCAAAGTAGCTAACTGTATGGAGCAGATAACAAACATGATGTCACTAGGTATTAGGAAACATGCTTTACAAGACAAGTCCCACATGCATGAGCTGAATGCTGATAACAAGACTACGTTCCTACTTCTCCTGTGAAACTACTGGCATTTTCACAGAATCACAGAATGATTGGGATTGAAAGGAAACTCTGAAGGTTATCTGGTCCAAGTGCTCTGCTCAAGCAGAGCCACCTAGCGCCAGTTGCCCAGGACTGTGTCCAGACCGATTTTTATTATCTCCAAGGTGGGAGGCTCCACAAACTCTTTAGGCAACCTGTGCCAGTGGTCAGTCACCCTCTTTGTGGAAAAGTGTTTCCTGACATTCAGGGTGTACCGTCTATGTTTCAGTTTGTTCCCTTTGCCTCTGCTCCTGTCACTGAGACTAACTTTACAGTCTCCCTTCAAGTATTTATATAC
>VZRW01012033.1:0-13142 GCA_013398125.1 Aegotheles bennettii
AATTCTGTGATTCTGTGACTACAATATTTTTTTTAAGTATTAATGTGAAAATTTAGAGTTTGAATGTGGAGTTTAGAAAGGGGTCAAAAGAAAGTAAGCGTGTATTTGTCACAGAGGTTGTACAAATAAGTGTTTGTGCCCCTTTCTAGATGGGAGTGAAATCTCATCAAATTGAGGTGAACTCCCTGTACATATGGAGATCTTGTTACTGCACTATTTCAGCTCTTATCATTGCAGACCACCAGGAAGGGAGCTCTGACACACTGTTCACTGGACCTTTTGACCTCCCTTCTGATTACAGGTGAGCCTATGCTTTCTACCTGTGTGCATGTGTTTTTTTAAAAATAAATACACACTAGGAAGCAAATGGACACTATGATATCCTTTTAGTTTTAAGAAGCATTGAAATTGGAAATATGAGAAACAATTATCTATAATTAATTTCACACTGTGTTAAGCCTGATTTAAGAAAAGAAAGCTGTGCTTAAAAAACACTGTTACTTCTATTTGAAAATTATTATACGATAAATGTCACAATCAGTCATTATGACTGTAAACAGCAAAAATAATTTTGAGTCAAAAAGGGTCAGAATGGCAGCCTATAATTTCCTTTGCCTACAAGTCACACAGCTGTGTTGTTTACAACATTTTTGTTTTATGCATTATTGTTCTAGCAACTTTTCCTATGTAATTTACACTCAATATATGGTAACACAGTAGGAAATTAATTATTGAATAAACCAAAATCAGAAGTATATCCAGTGAGGAAAGCAAAGCAATGTCATTGTTATTGAGCTGAGAATCAGACAGAAAATATCTTCTCTGGAAAGGTGTAATTTATTAGCCTGATCTTTTGAATATTTACAGTACAAGTAAGATCATTCATATGCATTTGGTTATAATCTTGAAGCCATGTTCATCTGAATGAAGTTAATTGCTTCTGTAGTAAGCGTAGTGAGGATAAAAATGTTAGAAGCATAGGTAAATTAGGAGGCATTACTGAAATAATTTTACAGACTGAATAAAAATGAGATGCACAGTCAAAAGGAAATGGGAGATTGAAACTGAAACAGGGAGAGATTTTAAGGTTTATATACTTTTCGTATTTCTGTTATTCGTTCCTCAACATATTTAGCAATTTCTACATTAAATGACACTTTGATAAAAAACTCTACCAACTTTTTGTATTTGCAAAAAGTGACAAACTCGATCAACTCTTTGTAGGTATTTGGAAAAGGTTTTCTAACATTTTCTCAGTTCTCAAAATAATGTGCGGGAAAACAGTAAGAATACTTCGTTTTGATGAACACACTATCTTCTCAGTTTCATCAACTTTAGAAAATTATATTAGATGCTATTTCTTTGCATACCACACAACATTGTGGGTGAAATTTGGTTTTTCTGCACCTCGAATTTTCAGTTTGCATATTTTCAGTACATAGATGACAAGTGCTATGGTATTGATTTGATGTGACCTTCCAAACTTCTTCAGGTGACTATGTGAAACTTATGAATGTATTTCAGGAGACCTTTGTTAGATACACAACATGTTAGGAGGTACTAGATCTAAGGTGGACTGAATTGCTAACACTTACTATTCTATTAGGATCTATAAAGTGCAGATTATAAACCCCTGTCCGGGCATTTCTTGATAAATAATAAAGTCTGTGCCTGCAAGGCCGTTTCTTCTCATAGGCTGAAGTTTGAATGGGTTGACAAAGTAGCAGAATGAGTAGAGATGAGTTTGGAAATGAAAATTTTAGCTTTACACTTCCCGTGTTTGTCCCTTGCTGTGTTTGACTCAATAATGAAAAGTTAAATCAGGAATTTTACTTGAAAATCACAAGTCAAATGTGGAACTTAAGAAAAAAAACTTTAATTAATGTATCCCTAATATGCTAGTGCTGCCTGAATCAATTGCCAACTCACACAAGAGAACTATTTTTTAGACAACAATTACCTATGCATGGGCATGAGACTATTCTACCCAGTTTGTAGTTTTGAACATGCATAGGTATGCCCATATAATTATTGTGGCCATGTACTAGTGCATTCACACTGATACACATGAATGTTCATATTATACGACTACTTGGAGTGCTAAATTATCTGCTGTGTGTGCTTTTGCTTACCAGTGTAGCAGTGGTTGTGGTTTTTCTACTTATTTACAAAACAGACATATGGTTTTCACTTGCACTCTGCACTTCCCTAACAGAAAGTTGCAGATGGACGCTAAGTGTTTTTACTTCATTTTAAAAAACACTGTTTGGGAGTTCAGCTATGAAAGAGAAGATTTTATCAGTGCAGCTGGATGTTTATGAGGATCTTATGCTACATTCAAACTGAAAGCTATTATATTATCATGACTCTGTTAAAGAAAAGTTCTTGTACATATAATCTAACACAAAGGCCTCCAGCATTGTCTGACAGCAAAGCCCTCTGGCATTCAGAGCACAGAGCTCTCCATTGTCTGATAACCTGGGAACAGCCTGCTGAGGATGAAGACTCAAGCACCCTTTCATTTAACAAACTTTTTTTCTTTTGCTCCTCCCTGCGGATGCTTTTCTGCCTTTCACCCTTGAAGGTCCTCTAATTAGGCATGGAATGGATAACTAAATATCAGAATGTAGTCCATGACACTTTTCTCATATGGCTTGAAATCATAGAATCATAGAATTATTTAGGTTGGAAAAGACCTTTAAGATCATTGAGTCCAACCACTAACCTAACACTACTAACTTAGCTCTACCAAGCCCACTGCTAAACCATGACCCTAAGTACCATGTCTATATGATTTTAAACAGGTCCAGGGACAATCACATCCCTGAGCAGCCGGTTCCAGTGCTTGAGACATATCATTGTTCTCTTCCTTCACAAATCAATTTATTTTGATGGCAATTTTACCCAATTAAGGGAAAAAAAATTCTGAATAAGAATCAAGGTATCTTGTTTTAATTAATTCTCTGCAGAAAATGCTTTGGTTGAATGACTTCTCAGTTTTGCCAGTACATGTATATTTGTTACCAAGATCTTTCTTTCATTCTCAGTGGCATTGTGCATGCAGTATTGATTGAAAGGTGAGTGGTCATTGTGTTGCCACTACAGAGCTTTGTGGGTGGTCACTTACTTATTCATAAAAAGTTATATTAGAAAGTAGAATGCCTAACATTGGAGTGAAGGATAAACCCTGAAAGATGCAAGCAACACAAATCATGTGGCTATTTCTTTGCTTGTCACTATTTTTTCAGGACTAACAACATTGGAGTTTGTGAGACTTACAGTTACCTAGAAGTAATTCCTACATGAATTAGAGATACTGAAAAAGAAGCAGCACCATCAAGGAAAAACTGCAAAGAATGACAATTATAAATGTCCTTGACTCATGGCTACTGTTGAGATAAATCTTTTTTTTCCTTGCCTCATTTTTTGCATATTAATTTCTTCTGAAAGAAAACTGTTTTTCATAGCAGCCAAGGGGTACAGAGTGTTTCGCTTTTTTGCAGCTGAAGGGTCATTTTCGTGACATAGATCTTCACTTGGAAATCAAATGAAAGTACTGGATATTTGATGACGGTCAGTGATGTGAATAGAAGAAAATCTGGAAAATCTTCTAAGATTCTGCCAGTGAAGTGGTATCTTTTAACATTTAGTTGTTATTTACTTTCTTTACAGTCTCTGCAGATCTCTCTGCAGTTCAATATTTGAATATTACACTGATAAATTTATGAGAATTCATGCTGTATGGTGCTCCAGCAAGTTTTCAGAAGATCTGTGTCGTATTGATAGAAAAGCCTCTAATAATTTTTAAGACCAGACTTCCAAAGCATAGTGAGATTTTTAAAAGTTCTTGATTTAGATAGTTAGCTTCCCTTGAAATACATAGAGACAATTGCAAAGAATGATTTTCGTATGCTGGTACCGATCATGATCCTCAGATTCCAACAGCAACCTGAAAATCTGACACTCAGTTCCTCACGAATCTTATATGTGGCTGTCAATGGCATTGTTACTTTATACATTCACAACCTGAATCAATAATACGATAGCTCATAATTTGCCTTCTTTATAACTAAAGGCTCCTTATACATAATTTATTGCATAAGTAAAGAATGGTGTTATATTTATTTTCTATATACATAGAGAAATTGGGGATTTAAATCCTAATCCTAATCCTAATAATTTAGCCAATAGATGTGTATAGCTGGACCTGGAATATAACAATTTGTTTTTATTATTATTATTATTATTATTATTATTATTATTATTATAGGTTTGGGTTTGGGGTTTTTTTCCTACAGGTGGAAAAAATACAAGAAGCAAGTTTTGTCAATCCTTTCTTCTTTTAAAGCAAACAAGCATAAAAATGCATGAAGAGGAGCTGAGACTGTAATGAAACGTTGTCTGATGGGGATTGCATCATAGTTGTATAAAAGTGTATGCGTGAGCAACTGGGAAATACAAAAGGGTCAGCACTGTTTGAGATGTGGTGAAATAGATTAATATGGGAATATATCAAAGCAGTTGATGCAGAGAAGGGGAGAGTGGAAAGGAAAAAGGATTACTAGAACACAAGACTTCAAAATCCTGAAAAAAAAACAGGGAAAGAGTGCATGCATGTTTTATGTTTACTCTGTTGTGTGTCTCTTTAATGGATGATATTTAATGGACATACGGGGCTGTTGACCAAAACCAAAATACTTATGATTTTCTATCTAGTAAATAAAGTGTTTCCTCTTAGGCTTGGTTTTTATTCCAGTCATAATGAGGTTTCCTTTCAGTGGTGCCAAGAAATGCCTGATTTGCATGTGTAAATTCAAGAGTGAACTCTGTTAGATTTATTAATCTGTTATTGCCTCTATAGAATGTCTTATCTTTTTTTTCCTTCTAGACTTTTGTGTTATATCCTTAGGTGACTTAAGTATACAGGCTATTTCTGTCAGCTGGGATTATGTGTTTTTGCATGATTTTAAATAGAGTATTAAAAAAAATATTTTAAGTTAATTCATTTTTCCTTTCTTTTAATTTTTCTTTTTTTTTTCTTTTTTTTTTTTTCTTTTTTTTTTTCATCCTGGGCTTAAACAAAAACAACACAATTGTTTGCATTCAGTAAATACATAATATTTTGAGACTCTGTCTCTCAAAATAGCTACTCAAATTGGAATCCTGTAGAATTTTATAATTGCTCTGGACCTCTGAGGCATCTGTAGAAATATTTTTAATGATCAATCAACCATAAAACTCATAACTTTTATTTGAGGTCCCTCATCAACAAATTGATTCTATATGTCCATATGATTAAGGAAAATATCTTTCCATTTAGGGATTTGCTTTAATAGGTGAAGAAATAGGGAAACAAAGAGTGATTCTTACTTGTAAAGTAAAACATCTTACACTAACAATGAAATAAGATTATTAAAAGTGTGCATTTGATTAATTTCCAGTGTACCACTCATACACATGGTCACAGCCTCCATCTTAGAAAGTGAGGGATAAAACAATTTCTTCCCTTGCATGAAACTCCCTCTTAGCACAGGATTAAAGGCTTATACAAAGAGGCAGGACAAAATTCATTAACTTGGCAACCACAGAGTTTTATCAAACGCTACTGATGCTGAAGCTGGAATATATATGTACATGTAACTTAGAAACAAATTTCACGTTTTAGCATTAGTGGCAGGTGAACTGCATTTGTAATTCTATCCTTTACAGCCTGTCTAAAATAACTATATGCAGCTATTCAGGCATGTAATTCAGCTACCTGATTCATTAACATTTAAACAGTCTGTTAGGCAATGACCATAAATTAGATGCCTTGCAGATCCTTGGCAAAAGTATGTTTAACAGCCATTGATACATCAAAACCTTATCAGGAAAAAATTCTTACATGATATGCAGTAACAAGTGTGTTCTATGTTACTCTAGAGTATGCCCTTTTAAGGATGGCATTTAGTGTCACTAGGACCTACTATATAGAAATATGGTGATTATATGGAAAGAGAGCAAACACAACTACACTAAATTGCAGGTAAATAGTTGTGGGGCTACCTATACCTGGAAATGGCCAGTGATGTAGGGTCTACTCCAGAATACTTTTAGAACAATGGAAAGATTCCTGTGGATTTAAGGAAAAGGACACTACAACCCTCCATCAGAGAGAGGAAGGGAGTCCCACTTCCTTGAAACACCTTGTGAGCACTGTTATGTTTTCATGATGAAAAGCAGTGAATTGTGGAAGTACTTGGGAAAGTCTCATCCTGTTTTATCTCCCAACAGTTGATATTCACATTTCCTCGCAGTCAATTTATGTTGGGGTAGGATGATGGCATGTAATGAACCAGCCATTGGATAGCCTTATGATTAAACACGCAGCCATATAATAGAGGTCATCTCGAGGAGCAGGAACCAGAAACAACATCAGCTGTTTCCAGTCAGACACCGGAAGGGACATGGAGTAACACCGAAAGTCAGCCGAGTATACTTCCGATCACGTGACCAATATACTACCAGGAAGAGCACGGATCAATGAGGAGTGCTGACACGTGGACCAATAGTAGTGCCTCTGACACACATGCCTGCCCCACATACGGGGGATGCGAACCAATCAGTGTGTATGTTCTCGGTACGTCGTACGAATGTATAAAAGAGATAAAAAGTAAATAAACTACATCTTTGCTGGCTTCATATTGGAGTAGTGAAGTCCCTACTTTGCCCCACAAATTTAGACTGTAGTACTTCACACTTCAAACTCATCTTGATTAGGAGCATTCACAACACCTTCATCCTTCCTAGTAAATATGTTCACTTCTGGCAATGTACTCTAGCACCAGGCTGAAGGGAATACAACTGGACTTGTATACATAACAAAACCGTGCCTATATACTGCATATCCTGGGTATTTGTCCAGTGGTGTGAGAGCATGTGTAGGAGTTAAAGGACATAAAAATCTGATGGGATACTGGTTGAAGCATGGTGTTTCAAACCAGGTACCTGGTTGAGGTATGAATACTTGGTATCAATATTGTGTGCTGTAAAAGACCTTCAGATCAGCAATACTGAAAACCATTCTGAGGTGTTTTTTTGAGGAAGAATGTCTTCGTCCGCTTCAAAAGAATCCAGGATAATCCAATATCTTTACAATGCGGGAGATGAGGGGAAGGGACCAAGTCCTTGGAGCTCAAGCTAATTCAAATTTTGACTCATGAATAGAGTAATGTGAAGATTTACACATTTTTACGCACACTGGGCTTTAATATATGTGTCAGGATACAGTAAGTACAGAATCAACACTAGTTGAAAGATAAAGGTAGAGAAGAAATATTTAAGGGAAACAAAAAATTCTGTCATTCATATGTAATACATATGATTATTTTTTGTGTCTTGCATCCAACAGCAGAAACACTTTGTACTTATATCATCAGGTGCTACTATGGTTTCAGTTCTGGAAACTGCTTCCACTTGTTTCCGGAGCCTGATTTGTTAGTAATCTGTCAGTTGAATATATCTTGCTTGGACAATTAGTATATCGTTATCCTATGATAAGATTTTAACTTTTTCCCCTCAAAAAATGAACATGTGATCTACTGGTAAATCTAGTGTTTGGGATTTTTTTTAATACTGGAAGAGGTTCCCACATACTTTTGCCATGGCTGTGTTGAACCAGCTGAAACCCTGTTTTCTGAACAACTGAATTAACTTTGGCTTTGGAGAAATGGTTTTGGTGCACTCGTGCACTCCACTCCCATCTTGTGATGGCCAGCCAGTGGATAAGCTATGATCTAAATAAGCCAAGATCCTAGGGAAATTTCAAGAAAAGACTTTTTAACTATTCTAAGAGCAAGCTTGAAAATGTGTGATTGGGAACCCACCTGACCGGCAACTTAATGCTCTGTTTCAATGTCATTAAAAAGTCGATGTGTTGCTGGTGGTGTAGACAAGGTTGCAAGGCCCTTGTTTGGACTTGGGACAGGTAGATCTCAAAGAAATAGAGGCTCCTCACAACTCCCAGGATGTCAAATCAATGGATTTTACTGATGCCCAAAACAATCTTTCTTGGTAAACTCTTTGGGAAACTGTGTCTCTGAGGACAAATACACATTGAAACATCTAAATCAAAAGTTTTACTATTGCCTTTAAAACAGAAATGGCAACTAGTCTCTGGAAAAGTTTTCATTGTTTTTTTATAACGTCTTAGATGCCACAGATGTTTTAGATGCGGAAACATTAAAAGAGAACGTTTAAGAACATAAGTGGTTTTTATTTTCAAAATCTTGAGAATTTTTTTTACAGTGCTTTCTTTCTTTACTACTACCATGAATTTGCATAGGTCTATTTTACTGAACTTTTTTGAGACTTTTTTGTTTCAAAATATAAGACATTAAATAGCTTTTTAAATTCCTGTGATATTATTGGATGTCTTTATTGTCTTGTACACTAAAACTGAAGATTGTTTTAGAAATAGCTAAAATATTTTTGGGTATAATGCTCTGGAGAAACAGAAACATATTTGCAATAACTTACAGTAACTTCTTTTCCTCTTTACTTTCCTATCTCTTGTAATTACACTATTGATTAACTCTGTATGATTAGTGCATTTCTAAGTGAACAGAACCTATTTTGTCTGGTCATCAGGAAGTGTTTACTGATTTCTTTAGTATTATGTACTCATTAGAAAATAACCTATACAAAAATCATTTGGTGCTTCAGTGGACATAGTGAATACATGGGTGCTCCATTTAGACATCTGATGTAGTTCACTGAATTCTGGATTAGTCATCACATTTTGTTTTTAACTACTGATCAATACAACTCTTAAAAATGTGAAATATTAAAAAATATCTTTGAGAGGCTCATATTGACTCATTTATTTTTTAGATTTATTTTACATTAAATTTCAATGCTTCATTTGTCACCACAGGCATGAGCTCTGTGACTTACTTACAAAAATAATATTTCAATAGAAACTGCATTGCCATGGAATAGAGATGTCCTTCTACACACAAACATACATATTTTCCAGTCTATCCTTAACTCTGAAAAGGGAAAGGCAGGGACTATTACTGCATGTTCTTGTTAACTCTTAACATATAGCATTTGTTGCATCTATCATCATTATGTAAAGAAATACATAATAATGTCCTCAATCATCTCTTAAATAAAAATATTTTTAAGCTATTGAAAAATAAAAATAATACGAGAATAGAGCATAGGAATCAATTGTATCTAAAGCCTATTCTGTGGGAAGGCTTGGATTTTTGCATCATCCAACACAACTTTCTAGCTCCTCAGAGACTTCCTTGTTATTTACAATGTTGGCACAGAAGGCCTGTCTCAATCTTTTCTGGACTGTTTTTACTTTCCCATGTTAACCAGTTGAGAAATTACTTAGCTCATCTCTATAGCTCATAGGGTTTTCAAGACCAGTCTGGGAAGATCTGTATGGATCTTTGGCTGTTATGCTCTTTACTTGAACATCTCATTATATTCCTAGTTTCATATTTTAAAATGACTTGTTAATCAAGTTACCTCTAAAGTTGTTTTAGTTTTAAAGAGGGAATTTTTCACTGCAAAAAAAACAAAGAAAGAAGTGGACTCACACCTAGACCTGTAAGCACAATACTTTAATTACCCAGTCAAGACATAGTCTGTTCACACACTGAAATTAGGAAAGTTACTGGCTTTTTTCCTCCTCCCTCCTCTTTTTTTTAGCCTCAGATCTTTTTCAGTGCTACAATAAATGGTTTTGCACAATGGCTGAGTCTTAATTTATTCCATTTGAATTATTTAGCATTCATTTATGCAATATTGGAACATTTTTTATCAGTATATAACATTTGTCATGGATTTTTTTTTTTAAAGAGAAGCATATAAGTATGAAGACAGCTATTTGTTTCACAGTTTTTTCCATATTTAGATTGATAAATCAAACATTAGTGATTAGTTTTTATAGTAATACAGACTGCAAGGGGCCTACAAAATCAGATAATTTGAGTTCTGTCAAAGCCCATGGTATTCAGAGGAATCCTTTACAGAGTGTAAAAATAAGGGCAGTGTGCTAGCTATATTTGACATTCACTACAGGAACCCATGTAGCATAGAACAGATGCTCTAAGCGAGAATGACATTATATGTCTGCAAAGGTAGGGTTTCTTTTTGTGTTTAGACATTTCTTGAGACAGGAGAATTTATTGAAATGCATATTGTTTCAAATGGCTAGAAAGGGAGACCAGCTGTTACAGTGGAGAAAAGACAAATACTGAAACAGCTCAAAAATGGGGCAGGAATATCTTTAGGGGAAAAGCAAAAGAGAAGTAAGTCATGTATTTTTACAATGAAAAAGATGGAAATCAGCAACAGAGCCTGTCTGCTGTATCCGTGTAGCTCAAGGGAGCTGAGGGAGAGATGGGACTGAACTTGTCCCACACTGGCGAGCAAATCAGATCCTGCTGCATTGTCATCAACTGTCAGAAACAGACAGATATTTCTTTGGGGCCAGGCAGGAAATTAGGCTATTAAGTTACTGCTTTTCCACAGACCCCTTGTCATTCTTTTCTCCTGTCCTACAGATGTTCTATCAAAGCAAATCGTTGTAATCATTTATCTTTCCAAACTTAAAATACTTTTTCCAGAACTAATTTTTACCCTCAGTACTTGAGGTCTTTGTATTCTATGTCTTGCTTCCCTGATCTTGTATGGATCTAAGATTAATTTGCACTAGCAAGGAGTTCAACAACAAAATCAATTTCAATTGGGTCAGGTGAGGTCATTCCCAGATCAGTAGTGTGAGGAGAGAAATAGATTATTGTCATTCTGGAAACACTACTACTTCAGTCTGGAGGAAAAAAAATAAATTGTCCATCAAAGTCCTTTACAATAATTTTCATAACATTGGAAACAATGATTTTTTTGTTTACTTTCTTAAACATTTGTATAGCCAAGCATACACGAATAATTTGTGCTACCAAAAGCTTTTGTATTCCTTAAGAACAGAATAGAAATTGTTAACTGACTGGTAGCATTTCACTAAAAATGTGGTACTGTCAAACAGATACAGCAATACCTTTGATAGATCTTTTTATATCCTTGGCACAGAGCAGGTGTAACTTAAACATCAACATTCCCTCTGTTACTATTCCACACACCATAACACAAAAGAGCAGTTACAAGAAGAATTTAAGTTACACCTTAGAAGATTTTAGATTAAAAAAAATAATTAATTCATAGGGAAAGGAAGCCCATCCTATCTACAGAATCAGTTATTTGGTGTCTATCTTATCTCATAGCTTTGAATTCTAAAAAAAAAAATAAAAAGAAGCAGCATCACCTTAAAATGGTTAATCACAGAATCATAGAATGGTTTGGGTTGAAAGGGACCTGAAAGATCATCTGGTTCCAAACCCCCTGCCATGAGCAGGGACACCTCCCATTAGATAAGGTTGCTCAAAGCCCCATCCAACCTGGTCTTGAACACTGTCAGGGAGGGGGCAGCCACAAAATCCCTGGGTAATCTGTGCCAGCGTTTTACCACCCTCACACTAAAGAATATCCAATCTAAATCTACCTTCCTTTGGTTTGAAACGATTTCCCCTTGTCCTATCACCCAATGCCATTGTAAAAAGTCCCTCTCCAGCTTTCCTGTAGGCCCCCTTCAGATACTGGAAGGCTGCTCTAAGGTCTCCCTGAAGCCTTCTCTTCTCCAGGATGAACTCCCTCAGCCTGTATTCACAGAAGTGCTCCAGCCCCCTGATAATCTTTGTGTCCCTCTTCTGGACTCACTCCAACAGCTCCATGTCCTTCTTATGTTGGGACTCCAGAACTGGACACAGGACTCCAGGTGGGGTCTCATGAGACCAGAGTAGAGGAGGGGATCACCTCCCTTCACCTGCTGGTCACACTCTTTTGTTGCAGTCCAGAATACTGTTGGCTTTCTGCGCTACAGAGGTACACTGGTGGCTCATGTTGAGCTTCTTATTGACCAACACCCCCAAGTCCTTCTCCTCAGGGCTGCTCTCAATCCATTCTTTGCCCAGCCTGTATTTGTGCATGGGATTGCCCCAACCCAGGTTCAGGACCTTGCACTTGGTCTTGTTGAACTTCATGTGGTTTGCATGAGCTCACCTCTCAAGCCTGTCAAGGTACCTCTGGATGGCATCTCTTCCTTCTAGTGCGTCGACTGCACCACAGAGCTTGGTGTTGCCAGCAAACTTGCTGAGGGTGCACCTGATCTCACTGTCCATGTCACTGACAGATGTTTAACAGATGTTAAAGAACACCAGTCCCAATACAGACCCCTGAGGAAGGCCACTCATCACTGATCTCCACTTGGACATCGAGACGTTGATCACAACTCTTTGAGTGTGACCATCCAGCCAATTCCTTATCCACTGAGTGGTCCATCCATCAAGTCCATGCCTCTCTAATTTAGAAACAAGGATGTTGTGCAGGATAGCATCCGATGCTTTGCACAGATCCAGGTAGATGACATCAGTTGCTCTTCCCTTATCTACTAACTCTTTAATCCTGTCATAGAAGGTCACCAAATTGACAGGCAGTATTTGCCTGTCAAGGGGCAATGGTTTTAAACTGGAGCATAGGAGGTTCCATGTAAATATCAGGAAAAACTTTTTCACTGTGAGAGTGACAGAGCACTGGAACAGGCTGCCCAGAGAGGTTGTGGAGTCTCCTTCACTGGAGACATTCAAAACCCGCCTGGATGCGTTCCTGTGTGATGTACTCTAGATGACCCTGCTCTGGCAGGGGGGGTGGACTAGATGATCTTTCGAGGTCCCTTCCATCCCCTTAGATTCTGTGATTCTGTGATTCTGTGATTCTGTGCCTCTGGTGAAACCAGGTAGGTTGTCCCCAATCATCTTTTCATTTTCCATGTGCCTTAGCACAGTTTCCAGGAGGATCTGCTCCATGACAACTAGAAACTTGCCAATGTGATGCCCACCTACAAGCAGGGCAGGAAGGAGGATCCAGGGAACTACAGGCCTGTCAGCCTGACCTCAGTGCCAGGGAAGATTATGGAAAGGTACATCTTGGGGGAGATCGCACGGCAAGTGCAGGACAACAGGGGGATCAGGTCCACCCAGCATGGGTGCACAAAGGGCAAGTCCTGTTTAACCAACCTGATCTCCTTCTAT
>VZRW01012033.1:13620-62836 GCA_013398125.1 Aegotheles bennettii
TGGATATCAGGAAGAAGTTCTTTACTGAGAGGGTGGTCAGGCACTGGAATAGGCTGCCCAGGGAGGTGGTGGAGTCACCGTCCCTGGGGGTGTTCAAAAAACGGGTTGATGAGGCACTTGAGGCCATGGTCTAATGGTCTAATGGTTAGAAATATGATGGGATAAAGGTTGGACTTGATGACCCTGGAGGTCCCTTCCAACCATAATGATTCTATGATTCTGTTCTATGATTCTATGATCTTGCTGGGCACAGAGTTGAGACTGACTGGTCTGTATTTCCCCCAGTCTTCCTTTTTTCTTTTTAAAAAAGGGGGTTATGTTTCCCTTTTCCCAGTCTTTTGGAACTTCACCAGACTGGCATGACTTCTCAAATATGATGGATAGTGGCTTAGCAACTTCATCTGCCAGTTCTCTCAGGACCCGCAGATGTATCTCATCAGGTCCTATGGATTTGTGCACCATCAGGTTCCTTGGTGGTCTTGAACCTGATCTATCCCTACTGTGGGTAGTTCTTCATTCTCCCAGTCCCTTCCTTTACCTTCTGTGACTTGGGCAGTGCAGCTTGAACACTTGTAAGAGAAGACTTGATCATGTGTTTTTTTTCTGGTGGCTGATGACTGTTCTGCCTCAGGGAGGGCACAACATGGCTCCACTGGTCTATCTCTTTCTCACCCTTACTGATGCTCCTTAACCTTTCTACTTCTTTTCAGAGCTCTGCCATCAGGCTGAGCAGGTCATCCACTTGTTCACACCTCATACAGTTGTTTCCACTACTTCCATGTGTTACCAATGAAAAGCTGTGGCACTCCCTGCAGCTGGAGACCTGGACAAATGCATGTTTTCGTGGGAGCTCTGTCTGAGTTGACACTTCCACTCTGGTGAGTGCAGAGGACAGAGCTTTCCTCTGGGTACATACAATAGTTAAGCTCCTTCTTAGAGGGTGACGATCACTGATTGAACTCACCTCTTGAGCTAGTGTGGTCACTATATCCTTCCTGCACACCCTTCCACATGAACTGTGGCGTGAAGTGCTGCCCCATGCTCTGGCTGAGGCTCCACGCTCTGTTTGCCCTCTCTGGTCACAGCGTTCCTGGCCGCTCGTGCTCCCCAGGCAGATTTTTATAGGTGCTGGTGCCATTGCTCTGGCAATGCCCTGGTCTCGTCAGTGGGTCTCACAAGAGCTGCAGGCTCTTAGTGTGTCTCTCTGCTCCCCTGGCCTCAGGAAAACCACAGGAAAACCCCTGTTTGCTGAGATCTGCCGATACACTTCAGATTGGCCCAGCTTTGGAGCAGCTCCCCTTGGCAACTGAGGGCTGGGTTGTTTATACCATGTTTAAATCTCCCAACATTGCTCTGGCAATGCCCAGGTCTCATCAGCGGCTCTTGCAAGAGCTGCTTATAAGATATTGCTATTTAATGTGAACTGAATTTTAATTATTTCTTCAATCAGATACAGAACACTAGTTAAGAAAATGCTTTGGATCTATCTGTAGCATATGTTTACCTGTTTGTTCATATAGAATTAGATTTTCAGGTGAGTTAAAACTATATGTTTCCTTTAGTTTCAGGTCAGCTGTGCAAACCTGTGCTAGCTGAAGATCTGTCCCACACAGGCTAAGAGGAAGGTAAAGCTACTTGGCTGAAATTCCTGGGCCATGTCTTTGTTTCTGCTTTCTGCATCTTAAATTTTTGTGTAATCTGAGCTAAAGGATGGCATGTATGGTCTTGGGATTTTAAATTAGAATCTTTATTCTGCTGTGTGTGAAATAACATTCTTTGGATTTAAAGGTTCTGTATAGCCATGTTGAGTCAAAAGCAGGAAGTGGAAGGATTTTAAGAAGATTCTTTTATGTAAAAACAAACTATTGGAATAATTTCATTTGTGGTGTAGCAGCCCTGCCTTCAGGTGTTGACCTTAATCAGTTTCATTATATGCAAAACGATTCAGATTTTCTGGGTCAAATTCTCCCCAAGCGTATTCTTCCTGAAATCTGTGGAGTAACACCAGCAATGACTCTGGCCTAATGATCTCAAATATCCTCCATTTCCTCTTTGTGTGATCAAAACATGCAAAATGAAATAATCCTACTAATCGCTCTTTAAAGAAAAAGATATTACATATATGTTTCTTTATCTACAAGAGTTTGAATTAAATCCTTTGTCAATACAGACATAATTTTACTCTTTGAGCTAGTATGGGTTTAGCTGACTAACTACTTGAACCTTATTGGAAAAAAAACAACTTGAAAAAACCTATAGTCAAAGTTCATTTTATTGTAAAAAAATAAAATCCTTTCCTCCCTTTGTCTGGGCCCGAATTTTTAACAAGAGCAAAATAAGCTCTTGAAAATGTACTGGTAATAAACAAGGTTTCTTACAATCAAATTTGCCTTCATTGCCATGTATTCAATCTTTAGCCAGATATTTCCCTTTCAAAATATCACTGATTACTATTCAAACTACTACAATGCATTGAAAATGTATCCCTAAATGATTTGGTATTTGACAATAATACATTTTGGATTTTACACTTAAATAAAGTTTTCAGATTTTCAAAGGGCTGGATGAAGACTCCCTGATTGTTTTCTCATCTCTCTGTGAACTATTAGTAGTTCAGAATTAATCTCTTAATATTACAGATGAAAAAATGAATGCAGATAGTATAAAGGCTGGACTTGTACAGCTTACCTACTGTGCTGGGTCAGTGTGAATGCCTTGAATGCACATGAAAGTGTTATACACAAGTGTATAGCACTGCTTCCGTAGAACATTTCTCCATTCTATAACCAGCTGTTACCTTGGGGCTTCCTTAGAATGTTTTTAATAGCCCTTATAAGGGCTCTTCTAAAATGTAACTTTATAAAATATCTATATATATAATTTTAAAATGTGTAATTTACATTATTTTATAATTAATAATGTAACATAATTTTAATTTTATAGAATATTATATAATTTATATTAAATGTAATTACAATTTTAGGCAGCTTAGTATGAAACTCAGTCACTGGACATTCACAATAGTATTTGTATTAAATCTAGATTAACTGATATCTTGAATTGTGCCTTTCTTCCTTTGAGGTTAATCCAAAGGCCATTTGATGTTAATAAGCTTCATCTGAGATGCAGGAGAGATCATTGCAGCTCCTGTTATAGTTAACAAAAAAGATCCTCAGATTTTATTAACTGCTAGATCACATGCACAAAGGAGAAGGTCGTATAACAAGCTTCTGGAGTAGGTAACAGGTGGTAGAGGAGGTACCAAGGTTTTTTTGTGAGAAAATAAACAATATTTTAGAGGACTACTTAGAGATGACAGCTAGTGTTTAGTCTAGGTTCATATTAATCATCTGAAAGTAATCAGACTGGAGTCTGATGAGCATGAAGACAGGAATGTAAAATGAAGTTTCTGAATAGGTCAGGAAATGTTTACAATAATCATGACTATTTGAGTGACTGATACACTAGTGTACCTGCTTTTTCACAGCAGAGATCAGTGTTAGAGAAACTATAGCCCAGTGAGAACTTTGGATCTCACCTGGCTTTACACTGCTGGAATACAACTGGGTTAAATGAAGCTTTTCTTTATTTACATTAGTGATCACAGAACAGATCTGCCTTGTATTTTCCAGTGAGGCATGAAACTGTAGACGTGATTATTGGTGAGCAAAGTACTACTTGGATGAATAAGCTTGCTTACTAATGGCCTGGCTAAAATGGCTAAACGCAGATGAGATAAATTCCATCTTGCTAGCTTAATTCCTGTTGTTTCTATTAGATATGTTGTTATTCTCACTCTGTCTCAGCCCATTCTATTACTTTTCCTATTTGCATCACACTATATCACTGAGCAACCTACACAGATATCAGTTTCTCGACTTGAAATGAGAACACTGATAAAAACGATAGAGGTGACTTCTTAATATTAAGTTGATAAAGTATATAAAGCTCTTTTTCATTAAACAGAGTGCAGAGTTACTAACAATATCTGCAATTTTTTCAAGGTATAGGGTCTACTACAATTCTTGAATAAACAAACTGCTATTAACTCTAGATAATATTCATGAATTAACATGTTTCCACATAGTGAAGAAATTTGTTTCCATTGGAATACACTGGGAAAATGACATCTAATTCTTTGGGACTAAATTGCTTAACCTAGTCCATGGATTACCATTTGCAGAAAAATAATCCATTTATATTTTTATTAAAAGATTTCTGTTTCCCAGCAGACATTTTTATTGACAGAATATTACTTTATCTTCAGAGTTTGGTTTTATAAGCTGGTGACAAAAACTCACAAAAGAGTAATGGAACGTCACATTTAGGGGAATGATATGGTAAAGGGGAACACATCTTGGGGGAAATACACTTTGGGGATGGTTTAACTAAAATTTAACTGCAGACACAACAATAATGTAGACAGATTAATCTGCATACAAGTAATCAAATCCATCTGTCATACTGTATATTTCAGAGAGCTGTGGATGTTTCTGGTGATGGGAACTGATATCTATCCGGTTGTTAGATTTGAATTCATAATTTGATTTTTTCAGGATTAGTGTATTATGGTTATTTAACATGCACCAGTTATAGTATTTCTTGCTTTACCTTCTCTCTAAGCTGCATTTTAATTTTCAATTTAATTGACAAATTATTGTGATTTTTTTAATCAATGCCTTATTTTTTACCCTTTTTTACACCAATTGACATTTTTGGGATTCTTATCCTTGCAAAGCACTTAGGAGCTATCTTCTATGCTAATTTCTATCAACTTCCATTTCTATTTTTTTCTATTATCAACTTCCATAACTGTTCTTCTCAGCTGATCCATGAAATCTCAGTGTAACAAATGATATTTTGTGTAATATAGAATATTAGAGATAACGCCAGTGATCAAATCATTGTGATAGGCTAAATAAAACATTTAAAAAATAACAATTGTTTAACTGGATTCTTCTTGATATGATCCAGTCAAAGACCCTGAAGACTTTGAATTGGGGATGTTGTTTATAGTTTAACTAACTCAAATCTGATCTTTTTCTGTTCAAGTTACCGATGCTGAGACATTATTACTGTGCAATACTACTTTATTTTGACATTGAAGTTGTTAGATCCTTTCATCTTAGCATGTTGCTAATGTAAAATAATATTCTTGTAGACATAAAATTAATGCAGAAGGACAAAATAATTTTTTTTTGTCTTGTGCTGGGTTGCTGTATTGTTTTCTAGAATATTTTTTATTTTTTTTATGGAGCATATAAACTTGGAGAATATAAATTTATTTACTTCTTTTTACCCTCTAACACTATTCTAACAATCAGTTTAAAACATAATAATTATTATTTAGGTTTTATAATCTTTGTTTCTCTTTCACAGTTTCCTCTGGTTTGGCAAGTAAAGCCAAACAAGCTGTTTCACTTCAGTGTATTTTGTATATTTGTGACTTCTGCTTTCCTTTTCTAAATCTTTCAGAAAAAGTAATTTTTTTCTAACTTTATCTGAGGTCAGAATGGACCTTTCATTGAGTCTTGAAACTTAAACGGTGAATTATATTTAAAAAACCCAAAACATTCAAAATCTGACTATGGACCTAGCTTGCTCCAGTCAGGACTTTAAACAAGCTTAATACTTGGTTTAAGGCAAGTTTGATATTAATGTTTTTTGCTGACTTTCCCAGCTAGCTGATCCATTCCTGCCAGAAATATGTCTCTTCACTCGTGCTGTTGCTGGATGCCATGTGGGTGTACTCAATTTTTTCCTCCCCTCCTTTAAAGTAAAACTTCAGGGTCAGGGCCGGTTCCCACTAAAGATGTAACTAATTGTGAAATATATGAAAGCAAAGTAAGAACTTACACAAACCATCATCCCCTTCCCAACTCTATCTCACAAAGAGATAGGATACAAATACAGTGCTCTTGAATGTTTTCGAAATGCCTGGTGCAAATCTTCCTAGAATTTCAAAGGACTGTTGTGTGATTGAGCTCTGAAAACCACAGTAAAACTGGAAAGGCGGGACAGAATCTTGTTTCCACCAGAAATTAACTCTGTACAGCTCTCTGCCCCTTTAGGAACTAAGGACTCCTTTGCAAAGTTGTGTGCCTCCTTCTTTCCACCTTGTTTTTTTTTAGTGAGGGGCATTGGAATGGAAGGAAAGGGGGCAAGCAGTGGTTTCCTGTTGACATCTTTGGTGGAATGGGTGTTTCTGCAGCTCTGTTTCTCTATTAAATCTTGACTTTGAGATATTTACACTACTTGATCTGCAGCTATCTGTACCTCTATGTAACTGGGGAGTAACGATAACCAGAAGTTAGTACTGTCAGACTTAAAATTTCTGCAAAATATACCGAGCAGCCAATTTAAACTTCAGTCTTCTGGGTATATCTAGTTCACTCTAAACACACTCAGACACCTATACCCAGCCTTAATATGGTTATATTTACACTGTATTTCATTAAATAGTTCACTCTGTTTTTCCTTTTGAAAGCCTGAACTGAGACAGGCCTTTATCACAGTCACATCAATGACTAAAACAATTAAGAACTTGGACTGTTAGTCTTCCATAGAGAAGAAGAAAAAACTGTTTCATGCAACAGCCTTAAACAGATCCTGGACTGCTCACCTAAATATGTTTCCTAATTATCCACCTTTATTTGCTGCCCAAGGACTTTTACCTCATATGCTTTTGACTAAGGCCTCTGTTCTAATGCTGTGGGGATATTTACTTGTCAAAATATATCTGTGTCCAGAATTTATTAACAGTAAAACAATATTTTTTTCTTCCTCTTAAACATTCAACCCTTTATATAGCCAAGTTCAGCTGTGTATATGAATTCACCATTTCCATAAACAGGAAACATTTCTGCTAAAACATTAATCTGCAAGAAAAAGATTGGAGCTTATTCAGTGTTACAGAGTTCAACAGAAGGCCAGTAGTCCAATATATGTATCTTGGGGGAAGGAGAGGGGAGGGTAAGGAGGAAGAAACCTATCTTTCCCTGGAAAAGAAATAAAAATAGCAGCAAATGTTATCATTTTCAGATTGTTACTAGCAACAGGGAGACGTGATCCAAATAACAAGTGAATGACTGCATACACTGGTGCAAGATAAAGACCCCAGATAGGAATTTGATTAAGTATTATTATCAGTCACCATACAGAGAATGGCAGCCAGCCAGCAGAGCATTCACTTTTCTGTCCATCTCTGCCTATGGCTGACTGCTTATGCAGGTTGTCACAAAGACAACCTAGAGATAGGACTGCATGTCAGATAGCAGTCATTGTTTTCTCCATACCAGATCTCCTTAAATATTACTCTCATTGTTGAAGAGACAAAATTAGGCTGGCAGCTTAAACTTTTCCCCTTTTTCTTTTTTTTTTTTATATATTTAATTTTTGAATGATTGCCATTTCTTCTTCTAAAAGTTGAGATTTACATACTGTGCGAACTTCTTCATATCTATCACGAGACCTTTTTGAAACAGAAAAGGAAAAAAACCTTGATGTTGGAGCGAGAAAGCAGAGATACTTCTTCACAATCCTTTGACTTTTTGATTTGACTTTTTATCTAAATTTAGATTTTGGACAGCAATTTGTAATATGTGTAGAATTTTGAGTTAGCTGTATCTTTTTTCTGATACAGGTGAAATGGGAAGGGGTAAAATGTGTTGGTGAACTCATGAATCAATGTTTCCTCCACTTTCCAAAGCATGTATCTGTATATACTGTAAAGGAGAAACAAATACAGGGACAGAAACAAATACAGGGAAGAAAGACAGAGCAAATTGCGTTTGTCCTGGAAAAAGGGGAAAGAGGAACAGAAGCTTCATTTTGGACATAGTAATGCTATTCAGGTCTTGCACTTAATTTGGATTCATTCTGCCATCAGAATGTTTGCAGGATATTTACAGCAATGTCTGTGATCAAAGATAGCATAAATTCCTATCAATTTGATATAAGAAAACTGGAAATAGTGAGAACAAACAGGAAAAAAAGAGAACATTGTGCAGACATCTGCTCAGAATTTGCCCAGACCAAGGGATTTTTGTTCACTCTCCATCTTGTTATGAAACATCCTATGAACAACTACTGGGCATTGATGCAACATTAATGTTTTAAACTGAAGTAATGTCATCATCAACATAAAAATGATGATTTACCTTTGACAGAGATGCTTCCACTTCCCTACTTAATAGAAATCAGATGGGGTGTAGGCAACTGTAAAAGGAATCTCTTAAATTATATTATTACATATCCTAAATCTAACAATTAAGCAATGTGTCTGATGTATATATTTCCCCAAACTTCCAGTTGTACATCTAAATATGTGTTGTGCTACCATCAGTTCTTGCTTGAGCAATTCAAAGTAAAAAGGTCCTCTTAATTTAGCCATGTACACTTGAAAACAAAAAATGGGAGAGTCAATTTAAATTCATTTCCTAGCCTAGTTCTGGTCATTCAGTTACACCTTTGTGCATAGCAGCTGGAAATGTGAAAAGCAAGAAGACATAGATGAATTGATTACTTTAGTTGGGTGCAGGTTCATATGAGAGAAGTTTAGTTTTGTCTGTGTTTGGCTATGGCCTTTTCGTTACACCTCATGATGTTCCCTAGTTTTCTGTGATCTTTCTCTCTGCCTTTTCTGCCCTGTATTTTCCAATAGTTAATGACAAGTATATTTCCAAATAGAATGAAATGTGTTTATGATAACTCCATATAGAGTTACTTTATGACTACCAAAAGTGTTTCAAACCTTCTATATCCAAAACTGAGAAAGTCTTCACAATGCTTTGCAGATGTGCTCTGAGGAACAAATGCTTAAGTTTATTATGCATGAAAACCGCCATCTTCTAATACGTAAAGAGTGACAACATCTCCAGATAGTGTCTCAGCAGACACTTCATGACTCTGGAAGACGTTGGCATAAAGCTAACAGCTGGTAATATACTAATTTATCTCAACTAAACAAGCCAAGCAAGGTCTAATGCTATTTTCTGTCACAAAAGACTTAATTTTAATTTGAGCCCAAATATCTTGTGTTTAAGCTGTGATTGCCTACTTTACATCTGAAGCCATTTTGCAAAGCAACCACTAACTTACAAGTTGCTACCTCCACAAGAAAAAAGCCAGGTACAGTAGTAAATTGAAAATTTATCCATTACATAATGGATGTTTATCCACTCTTTGGGACACAGTTAATGAACTAATATCTGATATATTTTTCTGAATATACTCTTTTAAATATGACCAATAAAGCAGATGGAAATAATAAAATAATAATAGTTTTCAATAAAATGAACCACACTCAACATGCTAACACATACATATGGATTGAAAATGCTTTTATAGCTTTCATAACACCTTTGGATTGACCTGGTGAAGCAGTAAGCATTTCAATAATTCCATCAATTCCTAGAAAACTTCATATTCTCTTAGAACAAGACCTTTATCATCATCCTGGCTTGAAAAATGTCTTCGATGCTTAATTTCTGGTGCTCAAATTTGTATTAATTGTCCTGAGTAGTGTATCTGAAATAGACAGTCATAGGAAAATCTAGGTTGGAAGGGGATCTTCTTAGGATATCCCTAGACTAGCCCTCTTTATTCAAAGCAGAGTAACTAGGAAATCACAGCAGGCCAGATAGTAGGATCACAGAAATTAAAATAATTAAGTAACTATGATGGCTCTGTAGAGTCTTGTAGAATACAGCAAGAATCAGAACTACAACAGCTGTTTTAAATTCAGACCTTATAGAAAAAATAATTTCATTTGGACTGTTAACTGTGGCCCCTTTCCAGATGCCCCTGCCTATGCCAATTAACATTTTATATAGAAGTTCCTTATTTCAGGGACTAGCAGATGTTTCTGGGTAAGATATTGCTTATTTTCAGAAATAAAATCCCACATTGTCTACATACTAAGTACTATTACTGTATTTTCTGTGATTTTGATATATTCACAGATATCAGTATGAATTTCATCACCGAAAAAGCAAAATGGAAGGCAATTCAGGAGTTAGTGAGTCATCAAATAAATGCAGCTCAATAGTTTTTGTTTTCCTTTTGTTTCAGCCTAAAGGGCACCAGTTTAATTTAAGTGGATTTATCACTTCTGTCACAACATTTGTGATAGTTGTAGTATTCTTGGAGAAACTGCTTTCATGTAGCTGTTGAAAGCTGTTCTTTTCCCTCACATGAGACTTAACCACTAGTTTCTGGCGCACAAGTTCTGCAAATAACATTCTTTGTAATATCTCAGAAGGGTGTCCAGTGCTTCTTGAAAAGAGTCCCCAGCAGCTGATTTCATTAGTGGTGTTCATCAAGTCCAGAAGATGTACAGAATGTGTAAATTTAACTGCTTTATCTCATTATCTATGCATATCATTCTGTACTGCGTAACTAATCAGAGTTAGGTTTCTTCACAAGCTGGGTGGGAGGTATCAGACCACTTGGGAGCTTGATGCATAATGGCCAAACATCATTATGGGTTTCTTTTTTTTTCAAAATGTTATAAACCTTGACCCCTTGTCAAGTTACTTGACTGCTGTAATAAAATATAAAAGCAATATTAGCTGTGGTGTTTTTACAAAATGTCAGACTAGGTAAATATATTGAACCTTTCTAGAATCCTGCTCTGCATAGTAATATATCAACATTCCTTGCATTGTTCCACAGATTCATACTATATTGCTGTGAGTAACTTAATCATCCTTATATTTCACTGACAATGACTAAATTTTTTTGAAAGGAAAAAAATTTACAAGATTCTCTATATCCCACTATATAACCCCCTCTCTTTGTATGTGTGTTTCTGAGTGCAAATAAATAGTAATTTTTAATATGAAGAAAATTATTAAGTCATTATTATTTTGGTCAAGAAAAGGAAAAAATATTGGTGGAATACTGAAGAAGAACAACAGGAGGAAAAGGCAGAAGGTTACTGAAACAGCAAGATTATTCATGGTGAATTCTGATAGCAGAGATCACAAAGCAGGTTTATAGCACTTTCACTGCAAATTGGCCTAATTCTCTATCATAATCTATTTAGGCTGATGATGTTTCCACCTATCTTGAGGGATAAAATGTAGTAATTTCTTTCCAGCTGATAATCAGCATGTTTATTTCTTATTTTAGTTGCTTAAAGACAGTATTTTCAGAAAGAGTCCTGTGTTACTAATGTCATCAGTGATGCTGGAACAGCAAGGGAATAACCTCAGCCTTTGCTCTGGGAGCTGTTTAACAAATCTAAAAATGTTAATCATGTTCAGGTCACTGTCTCTTTCAGGGAACAGAGATTACTTCCAGTGACATGTCCAGAAGCAATCTATTTAATTTTATTTTCATATAAAGTCGGGACATAATGAAGGTTTATTAAATGAAACTTAATTCAACACAACAGGGACTTCAAGATCTACCTGTTCCCACTACCAGGAGATGCAGTGTAATTTAATAACAGTCTCTTTAGATTACCTCTGTCTATTTGAATGTCACATTATTAACTGACTCCAAGCCATAGTGTGTAGAGGATTTCAGAGATTGCTGTCTCAGATTTTTTATGTAAAAAAAAATCATCCTATATTGATGAGTTGTAAACTACATTATTATAGTAACAAAACTGTAGGATAAGAACAGCTAGAAGTGGTGATGTAAGCTTCTGGCTGTGATCCAAGGCACGAAGACTTAGTAGATTGCTAATGGTGTCTAGCAATGGTGTGTTTTTCCTGCCACAATGACAGCTGCTGGGACATTTTCTATTATTATCTTGCTATTTTTTTAAAGTATTAAAGTGTAATGATTTACTAGCCTGTAATGTGGTAGCAATGTATGAATTACTATGGCTGCATTTGTATACTCAGCAACACCTGGTTTACAGGTGTGAATACGTGGACTTTGTTAATTAATACTTAGTGGCATAATTTCTGAGTGAAGGTACAGAGATAGAAGCAGAGAAATATTATTGTCTACACAATATTATTTCATCTCACTGGGAAAAAAAATATAATGTATACTTGGGTTGTTTTTTGTTGTTGTTTTCACTGACTACTTCTTTGGTTTGTTTTATTTTAACACCTCCATAATATCTCTCTAGTACCTAGTCAGGAGAGCTTTTGCTGTGGAGATCTATAAAGAATTAGCTTAAATAAAATGTTCTATTCATATGTGTCAGCAAAGCTTCGCGATTTTTAATAAAAATTTCAGTTTCCAATCTCAAGCACATAGTTAAGTTGCATAATCCATAATCATAAGAGACCATTCCTCAGCTGAGTCCCTGTCCTGGTCTGTATGCATGTCCTCACATTGTGCAATATGCAGAACTTGGTGAGCCCCTTTACCCTTTGCTTCAAGCTAAGACTGAAGATGGGAAACATCAGCATGGCCCAGCTCCTGTGTTGTAATCCATTCCTGCTGCATACTTTTCTGAGTCTGGACCCTTCACGAACAGGTAACCTCCCCAGGCCTTTTTTCATTTTGATACTCTAACTCCTTTGGAAAATAGTGTTTGAGAAGTTTTAAACAGAGAACTAGGTCTGGAGTTGTAGAAAGGTAATTGAACAGACAAAATGAACCAAAAATGAAACAATTATATATTTCCCTTGTGATTATTTTAAATTCCTCTATTTTCTTGCAGAAAATACATGAAAATATTATTTTTGTTTGGGTTTCTTTTTCTTTCTTTTCTCTTTCTCCCCTCCAGTCCACCCCTCCCCCNCAGATTCCTACTGTATTTCTCTATAGAATGATTTGGAAAAGCCATGCAACTCTCTGCTAAAAAAATTATGCCTTTTTTAAGTACACTCAATATAGGTTTAGTCTATATTCAGTTCTCTGAAGTACACACTCTTTCAGTTCAATATTTCTGAAGCTATGGACAGCAGCCTTACACTGTAGGCAGTATTTCTGAGATGTATAGCTGTAAAGGTCTACATGGGGAAGTCATTATCCACAGAAACCTTTATTTTTCAGCTTCCAGAAGTTTACCTTGTATGGATCACAGAGAATCAAGAAATTCAGTCAAAAGTCTCAAGTTGACTTCTTCACACTGAGAACATGGATCAAAGGCTTACAGGACAGTTAGTTTGGATGGGACTTTTAGGGGTCCCATGGGATGCCCAACTCCTTCTCAAAGAAGGTCTAATTTATAGTCAGGTTGCCTATGATGCTGTTCATGTGAGCTTTGATTGTCTCCAAGGATGGAGAGATGGCACAACCTGGACAACCTCTTCCAGTGTTTGGCAAACTGAAGAATTTTTTTCCTTAGGTCTGCACAATAGTAAAGATAAAAGAAATATTTAGTCTGGAAAAAACTGACATAATTTATTATAAACAATCTGTATTGGAGAAAAGGAGATGAAACATTTCCAGAGCCTGAAATCAAATAATTCTGTCAAGTGTCATTTTACAAAGGCAGAGTAAAACTAATTAACTGAAATAATCAGTGGGAGTAAGAAATACCTGTTCCAAGTCCAACATCATAATAGTTTCAGTTAAGTGAGACCTTCATACAAAACAATGAGGTTTAATAACTGATCTTTTTATGTGGTGTTATGATAAGTAAATTGGGAAGGTCCCAAATAATTATTGTTTTCCTTAGAAATTTAAATAGAAGGGAGAAAAACGAACCCCCGGATGAGTTACTTTTGTGATTGGTGGGACTAGACTAAATGAGTTTCTTAACAACCAAGATATGCAAGAGCTTTTCACTATGAAAAAGGAATGATGTAATTGCTAGATAGTAAATACCACAGAAAGAAAGAATAATGAAATGTAGGTACTAATGCTAGATCTCTAGCTTCAGACATGGGAGGTGAAGATTCAAATTAATCCTTATTTCCTTTGTGATCCTGGGCAAACAATCAAAAATCCATTTCTTATTCTACAATATTCTTTCTTTCTTTCTGTCTGTTTCCTAACCTTGTTGATTGTTTCAACCTAATTTCTTTTTCCTTCACTACTCTGCAGACTCATGACCTAGCCCCTTCCACAGTTAGAAAATGTTCATCTGGTCATATTCCATATAAAAAAATATTTTTCTAGAAGGTGTATTGGTTTGAATCAAGTAACAATTGATCTTCTCCAAACAAATACCTTTGCTTTTCCTGGCTGTCTGTAGGTATTCCCTCTTCCTATGCAATCCTTTCCCAGGGCCTCAGTCCATCTTAACCAGCCCTCTCGTACCTTGCACATCACACATAGTTAATTTCCAAGTTCTACTTTGTGAGTATCAAACACTTGAATAAAATTTGATTCCCTCCCGACCTTTGTGGCCATAGGGAAATTTGAGAAGTGAGAGAGTTAAATCATCATGGCAAAGGGCAGCTGAAAATTGTCTGGATTCAAGATGATGGGATAAATACTAAAGAAGTGGTCACCGGAGGAATTCTAGCTGCCTGCAAGCTCAGTCTTTAATTTAGGCACTGAAATACGTTAAAAATTAGGCATCTGTCTTAGCAAGATGATTCAGCATGATGAACGAGGTCTACTTAAACAAATCAGAGTGCTGGCTGCCTAACAAAGGTGATTCAGGATTTCAGCACATTAGAAAAGGACTTCTCTAGATCCCAGGATCCCTCTGACTTCTCATTGTTTTTCCTATTTGATGTGGATTTCCGTTTCCGTGTCCATTCACAATCTTCAGTCCCCAGAAGAGGCAGACAGATAAAACCACAATTCCACAAGCATTGCTATTGAATTGGTGAGCTATTGGATCACCCAAATGTGATGTGGAGTAGGCATGGGCACATGGTTGTTATGTGGTGCATGATCTAAAATACACAGTATTTAATTTATTCCATATTTATACTGTCATCCTGATTTTATAAACTATGAGAAGACATATGATAAATGATCTAGCACAAAATTAGTGTTACAGATGAAGAATATTTGATTTGACATCAAGTCTGACAGTACAAAGATAGTAAAACATTTTTTTATGCTGGCTTAAACAATAGTGAGCTTATAAAGGATGTCATATAACTATAACATTTTTAATCTGGTGTTACAAGCAATAACTCCAGATTTACCACACCATCAAACTATGACTTCAAAAGAATTCTCTCTTTGTGTGAGATACTGCTGGTCAAAGTGCATCTGAATTTGTTATCTAGTTTTTGGGACATTTGGACAGGGAGAGGCATGCCCAATCTTCTCTATTTCCTATCATTTCTGGCTTCTGGAGTGCTGGGGGTTATTTTGTTTATTTTTTCTTAGAGGTATATTCCTTTTCTATCAGTAATTTTATAGACATTATTGTTATTATTATTATTTTTAATAGTAATAATAGTTAAACTAATCAAAGAGGCATCCCCCCCTTTGTTTTATTTATTTATTTACTCTTCCAGTGTATGAAATTATAATTAGATTTGCAAACACTTCGTACTTTTTTCTAAAGAAAAAACATTCAGCCAAAACAAATCAATTGCCGCCTCCATGCCCAAAAGACATGGTAGATGACATTCTTCTCAATAATCTGTTGTCTTTTATAAAGGCACTCCTGTCAAATCTGACCTTCTTTGCATCCCTCTCAAGAAGACAGATCTTGCATCATGATCAGCTCTGCCACAGTCTTGTTAACTGGTAACAAAATCCTGCTCTGTATAAGAAACCCATTCAAATGAGATGCTTACCACTGCAGTCCACTTTCTTAAATTAAGGAGTAATCAGATGAAAGCCTTACTTGACAAAAACTGCAGTCATGATAACATGGACAGAGAACTTGTCACAAGCAGGTCAACTGTACAAAAATAACAGGTTGGCATGTATTCCAAAGTCACCCTGATTTTCAAGCTTAAGTTCTCCCAAAGTGCTTCCATAGCCTTTCTTTCCATCAGTGGTAATAGAAGAAAATGTTAGTAGAAAACGTTCAGTATCAGTTAAGCTTAAGCTTCAAGTGCAGTATGAGAGACTATTTCATAGTCATGTTCAGGAGAAAAGAATGGATATGTATAAAGTTATTATTAATTCAACATTCAATTTGAATCAAAGACAATGAAGAGACATCAAGTTTTAAACAGAAAAAAATCCCACTGTTCTAACATTGCTGAGATGTTTTCTCAAGAAAAATAGGAGTTATATTTATTTTAATTTTATTACTGTTGTCATAGATACAAGAGGAGGGAGTGGTAAGCAGGAAGGGAGGAAAAGACTTGTTTTTCAGTGTGTTTGCTTTGAAATCAGAAACACTAAATCACCAAACAAAAGAAAATAAGCAACCTGCAATGTGTAGAGGCTGAAATACCACATGACTGATAAAAAAGAGTAGAAGGGAGGTTAGTGCACCTCCACAGTTGACGAGTGAAAATGATAGTGAAATGAAAAGTAATAAAAGACAGAGAACTGCTAATAGTAAACATGCAGAACTGACTGTTCTTTGAATGTGACATACAAAGAACAGACAAGGGTACTGAACTATAAAAAAAATTTCTTTGTTGCATATTTTTGGCATTTTCTTCCAGACTGACACCTTTTCATCACTGTCAGAAGAACAATGAGAAGGCAATATTGCAAAATACCAGATTTTTCCTGACATACTGAATGCTTATGACCTTTCTGGAGAGCTTTCACAACTTGTTAAAATGAGTCTAGAGACAGGAACATGAAAGGGGATGAGGGAAGGCACTGATTTACTCTTCTTAATTTATCTTTGGTAGTTGCGATACAACAACTTAATCTAAACATTGTCTTCTAAGTCACTAATGAAAGCAGAACTTGCTCAGTAGCAAGTTCTTCTGGCTGAGTTCTTTAACAAACTCTATCATTACGATATCTTAATGCTCCATAATTTGTAATGTATTTATCCTTTATGTCTTGCCCCAAAAGAGTGAACTGTTACATCCTATCTCTCTGCATGGGAAAGGGAAGTACAGAAAAGGCAAAACTGATATCCTTAGTTTTGTTGTCTAAATTTCAAATAACTTCTGATTTCAGTAAAAATCTAAGTATCTTTGAATAGCTGACCTTAAATAATTTGCCCAGTATCGTACAGGATGCTTATAGCTAAATTGTAAAACCTATGCAATCCTCCTTTAAAAGGATCACTGACCATAATGATCTCTATAATCAGATGTTCACCTGAAGCTAGTTATCCAGGCATAGATGTTGTATAGCTGTGACTGTAAAACAGTCAGACTCCACCACTGATGTTGAAGCTAGCCCAAATCTCTCAAGCAATGAGGAATTTATTGTTCCAGGAAGTCAGGGAGTGAATTTGCAAAAGGGAACTTCATTTGTCAGCCACATCAAAGATATTACTTCATTATAACAGAAGAAGGGAGATATGAGGAATATTTACTCCAGAGTCTGTTTATATATTTTACAGTAAAGAAAAAAGCCATCAGATATTATGCAAAAGCAGCAGGAACCAAGACAAGAACACAGGGCTACCCTTCTGCATGGGAAGAGTATTACTGCAAGCTGCATCCCACTTGCAGTTTTTCTTACAGTTGCTGTCCTGGCTATGCAGTGGTCCATGTTGTGGAAATGGAAAAAGTCTAATTCTAGCTTGAACACCTCAATGACGATTAGCAATTCCATTTTAAAAGCTAAAAGCTGATCTTTTAGTTAGTGCTATACTCAGCATTTGTCTACCTGTCTCTGATTGGGTCTTGCTGATTTTGACTAAATTCTGCTCATTCTAGTAGTGCTAAGTATATATTTTTTTCAATTAGCATTTGTCTTTACTGGAGCAACATCTGGGAATAAACTTAGCATATCTGTTATGGAAATTACTTTAGATGTCAGAAAGGCCCTGAAGTAAAGAACCCATAATTTATGTTCTACAAGGTATCAGAATGCATGTTCATTCTATGGACATATTCAATATATATTTCAGAATTTTAGCATAGCTATTAACTGTTTTCCTTTCTCTGAACAAGCTAAATCTTACCCCAAATTAAGTTCTATTCAACAGCAAGTATGTTGGTTATNCAGTGCTCTGAACATCTGATTGAGGAAAGAACCACATAATTGTGAAACTACCTGGGAAGCAACGCAGGACAGAGTCAATGGAGATGAAGTAACATTTTGGGCCTGTAGTATAAGGGAAAAGCTCCAAAGATGTAAAGCAAGAGAAGACATGGGTATTACAGCACTGAAGAACACTTCATACTATCCATCTTCTTTTAAGGATTTTGTATTTTAAAAAGTATTAAGGGAGGAATTTTTAAAATTTACTTTAATCCTGGATAGAGAGAAAGGATGAAGGATAAAGGAAGTTGCGACCTGGGAGGGCCAAATGGTAACTAACTCAGTCTCATGAGGGAGAAGGTTCACTGAGTAATTCTTTGTGTCAATCACCTCATGATCAGTACATTCAATATGAAGTAATGGTTTAGATTAACTACTCAGAAAACTTTTTCAGACCAAAATTACTTATACATCATCTATAATTAGTTTGTATGGATATTTTGCAGCCAGATGTTAATCCTCTGGTTTTATGAAGGAGGCATAAAACTAACAATTACCTGCATTGCTGTTGACAGCAAAATTCCAGGTGTATGATTTTCTGAATGGAGTTAATCTATTTTTTTAATAGGATGAGAGGATGTTAATGGAAATGAGGTGAGCACTACTAATATAGAAAAGAGATTCCTCATCAAGCCTTCCGGAGGATATTTCAGGGAGAGTATTTAAACAAGCTGTATGGTGACTTACCTTACAGATACCAGACTTCTATACTAGACATATCACTTTGTTCTCTGTTTTATTAAAATGGTAAAGCTTCTGCAGTGCAAATTGTGCTTTAAAGGGATGGAGGGAGGAAGCCCTCCATGCTTATGCTCTTGAAAGGTTCACATCAATGGAGCTTTTGTAATGGTGTATATCAAACTGAAGCAAATATAACTCCTGCTTCAGAGTACAGTAGGCTAGAGAAAAGCTTGCTGCACAATTTTGGAGAGTAGTTTACTACAGAAAACTTTAGGATGAGCCAACAGTACCGAATAGAACATTAGTCTGAAAAGCGTGGAAGTGAATGTCTTTCTACAATGAGAAGCATCTAAACTGACTTTAGATATTTGTTATGCAGTATTCTACCTTTGAGCTTCCCTTATTGTCCACAGAGGCCTACAGATTTATTAGCACTGAAAAGCACAATAAAAATATTTTAATATTTCTGCTAACATTGTAATATATATAGCTAAAGTAAGTGTTTAGAAGGTTCTATAGACTGCTCAGAGCTTGCTAAGTGAAAGATAAGATGTTTATACCTTAAAATAAAAAAAACTCTCCACATATTTAATTGTCACTGGTGTGCTCTAGTCTGAATCTATTTTGGCTTTCACAAGAGTCTCGCACAAAAGTTATGAGGCCTTCCTGATAAAGAAATATTTAATGCATATTCTCCTCTATAATGTGAAAAGCAGTTTTCATTCTCCGGGCATGAAAATGATACAGTGAGTATCTAAACCTAATAGTCTTTCTTTTTTCTTTCTTTTTTTTTTCCAGAAAATGTGAGTGAAACTGAGGAGAGGCAGTGGAGAATGACTGCAAACACAGATGTCAATGCAATGAACAATTCTACAAAGCAGACCCAATTCAAGACAGTAATAGATTGACCTGTTAGATGACCTGGCTTCAGAAAAAAACAGACAGGCTATCAAATACTTATAAGATAGGTAACTTGCCCTCTAATTTTCTGCAGTCTATTGGAGAGACCTGAGAAAACAAAGTGAGATACTGAATGTAGGAAAGGCGATACCTTCAGAGTTTAGGTAAAGTGGACAAACTTCCATAGGAAAAAAGATAGCACTAAACAACAGGACAATAAGTGAACTCAACAAGAAGTCAAAAAAAATCTAAATTTGTGTGATTTTAGTAATGAAATCATATGACAAGATTGAAGAGAAGGACAAAGAGAAGAAAATTTTTTTACATGTATTTTCAGATTTGAGAAATCACAGCTATTCTGAAAGTTCTGCCTGATTAAAAGATGAGAAAGAGAATAGACCTCACTCTCACACATTAGATCTTACGTTGGTAGATGAGAGAAAACTTGTAAAGTATTTGTAGTACTAAGCACTCTAACCCTTGCCAAGATTAAAAGCGTGAAATTGAAAAGTTGGTAATGTTTTGTAGCTCTCAAAATACATGCATAGAAGCTCATTTTCAAATCTATTTAAAAGTAGGTGGAAGAAAAGAAAAAAAATCCTTTACTAATGATCACATAGATCTTTTCCACCTCTAGTTGTGTGACTTGATGATTTATCATAATGAAATAATGATAAATGAGAAAGAAAAGTAGGAAATATAGTAGTTAAGTGTCAGCTGCACAGAGCTAGCTTAGCACAGTATGCTAATTACAAAACTAGTTTCTAGAGAATTTTGGCTGCTGCCACCAACATAGCATTGCTATTTAATAGATGTCATAAGAGGAGAAAACTTTGTTGATGTTTGACATTAATGAAAAATTCTGTTCTCAGACTGTCATAAAATAACCACTTCCTTACCTTAGGAGATGAGTGCATGTGGGCATTGTATTGCATAATGATGTTGCCACTGAACCATAGCACTGGAGACTGTTCTTCAGCATTCAGTTTTGTTGGATATGAAGCCACACCAGGGTAGTACAGTTCTGATTGCTACAGGACATAGAAAAAGAATGAAACAGCATACAAGTTAATATATAGCTAAATTATCTGAATATAATTAAGGATATATATACATGGGTAAATGTTGTCACATTAAGTAACTATTCTCACAGAATCACAGAAACCCTTGAGTTGGAAGGGACCTTAAAGGTCGTCTAGTTCAACTTCTCTGCCATGGGCAGGGACATCCCCCAATAGACCAGGTTGCTCAGGATCCCATCTAACCTGGCCTTTTGCATCTTCAGGGATGGGGAATCCACTACCACTCTGGGCAACTTGTTCCAGTGTTTTACCACCCTCATGGTGAAAAACTTCTTCCTTCTATCCAACCTAAATCTACCCTTCTTCAGTTTAAAACCATTACCCCTCATCCTATCACAACAGGCTCTGCTAAAAAGCCTGTCCCCATCCTTCTTATAAACCCCCTTTAGATATTGAAAGGTGGAAATGAGGTCTCCTCGGAGCCTTCTCTTCTCCAGGCTGAACAACCCCAACTATCTCAGCCTTTCCTCATAACACAGGTGTCCCAGGCCTCTGATCTTTTTTGTGGCCTTTCTCTGGATTCATTCCAACAGCTCCATGTCTTTCCTGTGCTAAGGGCTCCAGAGCTGGATACGGCCAGTTTGTGGAAAATTCACGGTGACTTGTAGAAAACCACCATCTAATAGTACACAGTCGGCCTTACCCTCATCTTGTTACTTCCAGTCTCAGAATGATACTGGTGGACTAGTATCTATCATGTAACACAGACTACAGTAGTATTTTCATTTCATAGCCCAGATTCACTTATTTTTTCTCCAGAGTTGTAAAAAAGGAAAGAAAAAAATATTTCTGGAAATGCCTTTCTTTTTTTTTTTTTAATTAATTCCTAGAGCTCACATAATATAAAAAGTTAAATGATTCCTGGTGTTTTAGCAATCACAGTATAAGATTTTATACTAGTAAGCTCTTACAAAAAGATTTATTGTATCTGGGTAATGATGTCACTTAAAATCTAGATTCAGTTTCTGGAAAATGGAGAGTATATTCAAGAATTCAGTTTACTTGTCAGTCCTGTATAAAGTTCAGAATTTACCTGCCAATAAAAGTTATATTTTTTAAGGGGACATATATAGTATAAGGTATTGTAGTAGACACTAGTTAAAATGAACTCTAACAGCAGTTTTTTTCCAATGTCTTGTGCCATGATTCATTGAAAATATGACTGAATTTGAATAAACAGACAAAAGATCTGGATCTCTGAGGTCAGCTGAAGGATTAAAATTAAATCAGTGTCCTCACTAATTTTGAACATTGCCTAAAACAATCTTCCTGTGTGATATTTACAGGAACAGATAATATTATATGAGATATTGAGCTGTGAGGTTCTTATTTTCATTTTTGTGGAATCCTGACAGAGGTGTTTAAAAGAATCCAGTCCTGCCAGTTGACGTAAGGGCCAGCAGATGGATACATGAACAAACAATGTTCTTCTGAAGTGCTTTTGGGTGTTGGATGTTATACCCCATCACAGAGAACAAATTAAAATCACAAGCACCCAACATAAAAAACCAGAAAGACCATGTTTTTGTCACTGATTCAGTAATGAATTGTTAATTTTTAAACTTTCAAATTTCATCAAATTTATTGCAATGCTTTGAAATATGAAATTTTGCAATGCAAAAGCAAGTTTTGTGCTTAAATTTCACATCCTATGGCATTATAATATGAATATGAGCCAGCACATTTAATTGTCCTTAAGGGTAACCTCTGGCAGTAGAAATTATTCCTACCCTCAGATACTTTTTCCTTGACTTAATGCACATATGACAGAATCCCAGTGTGCCACTCCCTTGAATTTCCTTAACATCTGACCTCACACAGCTGTTTATTATTAAGAGACACTTGCCATTGCTGTGTATGTTACCATACACTGTGCCTGTAGTCAGCATATTTTTATCCCAAATAGCTAAATTTATAAATAAGGTAGAAATGAATGTCTTGCATCAGCTTTAATGTTACAAGGCAGTGACCCATTCTACCACTGTGTAATAACAGATCCCACTGTGACAATTAAAACAAATCACCCTACAGAATATGACATTAGATACATTCATGCCTCATCAGTAACTGAATTGTCTTTTATGATATATTTCAAAGAAAAGTATATAACTTTAGCCTGGTTTCCCCAAAGAACAAAATTATTTATAACAAATCTGCCAACTTCTTGGTTTGCTATGAAAATGAAATACAGATGAAATTAAATAAAATCTTTAATTAAGAATAAAATAGCTGTTGGCCACTAAATAAAACACAAGTGTGTAGATAATTTTGAACCAATAGCAACTGATCTAAAATGAAGCGAAGTTCTCAGACACCACTGCAGCTATTATTTCTTAGCTCTTCTGTTTTGAACAAACTAGGACAAGCAAGAAACAAGTGGAAAAATGAATTCTGCTAGCTCATATTATGTGATCATCATTTTACCTAATTTGAGAACCTCTTTTACAATGTATTAGATCTCAATCCATCAGGTGACATTACCATGACTATCAGAATGGCACAGTTTCCTCCGAGCTTAATTCTGTCTCTAGGAGTAATGCTGCACATGTAGCAAAAGTGCTACAAGGGTAGCAACAATACTGTCAACTTGTCAGTGTTTTTTAAGAGGGGTTAAGCTATTTCTCTGTCAGATCTTTACATTCTCGCTGCTGGGAACACTTGTAATTAAAGTGGTGTAAGTGAACAATATTTTCATTTGTATATTTTAGTAAGCTGCTTCCAAACTCTTCTTCTGTTCCCGAGTGAGTAGGACACTTATGGTTGAGATTCATCTCATTAACTTTAGACATCTGCAGTGTAGACATCTACATCTGAACTAGTCACTTGAGACTTACTTTGTAGTCAACAGAGAAATACAAAAACTTTTAAGAGGGATTCTGCTGACCTATTTGAGTCACTTGGTAACAAGGCATCCATTAAAATAACCAGTTCATGATAAGATAGGTATATTTAGGTGTCTACGCTTGGTCAGATGAATCCCATTGAGAGTTCAAGACCTATATCTAGGTGCTTTTGTAAATTGGTCAATAGGGACAAAAAGACGTGTTTTGCTTCCCTGTGACCTGTAATTTACAAGATCAATCTGTGCATTTTATCTTTTGGAGGGTGTTTTGATTGCCCGAAACCCATACCATGCCAGTAAATAATCAGGTACATGCTCAGTAGAATGGTTCCTGGAGTGAGCCAAGGGTAAGTTTGCCTGTTATCTTCACAGGACAATGCTGAAGCCTGACAGCATTTTCCTGGCCTGTCTCTAGTGTTCCATGAGGTGGTTCCATAGAGTCATCCCATTTATAGACAAGTAAACATGAGGTGTAGTCACACCTGTACTTCCTACACTGAATGCTTTTGGCAACATGTAACATGCAAGCCATGAACTCCAAGGGCATATCCCTTACAACTTTTGGCCCTGGCTCATCTGTCTCATCTACCACTCATGTCCTTATTGTCTTACATAAGAGACTTGACTGGTGCACTGCTACCCAATGCCTTGTACTTCAGGAAAAGGGGAGGAGGAGGACAGAACCAGGATAAATATGTTAGTTCTTACTTGGAGTTAACAAATCACATAATCCACAACTAGTGCCACTACCTATCTCCCCTGCAATGACTACTGGATATGACAGACCTCCTAAAAAAACTCTTCCAGTGAAGAAAAATGGCATTGCAGCCTTTGTCTTTCATTAGGCTTTCCCTACTGGGTTGGATTTCCTTGCCTTTCTGTGTACAAAGCACCACAGGCCATGCTGTAAAGACTAAAAGAAAAGTAAGTCAAAACTGTGACACTTTTCCCCTTTCACATCTGTGCATCTCTTGCTCTTCCTAAAAAAAAAAAAAGCAAACTAATGGATAGTCTAATGCTCTCAATGACCTAACTAATAACTGGATTTACATTTCTGCACCTTTGGATGGATTAATTTAATTCCTTTTAAAACTCTGATTCTTACTGCAGATAAGCCATCAGTGTGCTTAAAAGGATATTGAAAGTAGAAAGCAAGTGTAGAATAGCAGGTTCATTAGACAACACTTATTCCAAATGTGGAAGCTGAACACCAGATGCCGTTTTGCATAATAAAAGCAGTCAATGATTAGCCCTTAGAGGTCTGTGATCCCTGAATAATAACCCATTTTTCAACCTTGTCTGTTATTTTTCTCTCTTCCTCTGAATTTCCAGCTTTAGGACTATTCCATTTTAATAATCACATAAACTAAATATGACTTGTAATTCCTAATACTGTTTTAAAATTAAGTGTCATTTTCCAGAATTTATTCAAAAGGGAAAAAAAAATCCTACAAAAAACAACCATTTATAAGAATAATGAAAACTTGGGACACACAAAAAAAATAGAAAATAAGAATAAAGCTTCTAAGTGAAAGGAAAATGCTTGGATGTTGGGCCACCCCAGCTGGTACAAATCCAGAGGGATTTAAGAATACACAATCAATGTCAGGCTCTCCTGACATTGAATTTGTGGCTTTGAGTCCCAGTGAAGAAAAATGGAGAATACAGTTCTTTATCTCCAGGGAAGGTACTATAATCATTATCCTCCCTGAGCTGAAAAAGGGGAGTTTAGACATATGGACTACTGATTTCTTTGAAGAATGGTGGCTTTCTAATTTGTCTCATCAGCTTTGAGTTTGGGAGTGAGGAATGGCAGACACGACATGATCAAATCTGGATGATTTGGCTCTTAGTGTTTATATCAGCTGCTAAACCTATCCAGGTCCATCTGCTGTGAGTGAATGCTTCTTCCACAGCAGACCTTCATTTGACTCTTCTTCTGTATGAGGACAAAAGTGGGACTCCCCACCGTAAGTAGGGAAGTGGTGCCTGTCTTCGAAAAGAGCAAAGCAAAAGAACAAAGGCCTGCAAGGTAAAATTGTCAGAGAGGTTACCAGAAAAAGTCTTCAGGACTTAGAAGTTGTTGGGATATCTCTGTAAAGAACTTTTATTTTTAAGTCAATATGTCTTCTTTGCCATTTCTAATGAGCACTGCTCATTTCAAACTGATGTCATGCAAGATGAACACTGTACAAACAAAGACAACAGGGCACAAACTCATGGCCCAGAAGGACCCTATTACGTTATCCTTTCAAGCTTCTGCAATTACAAGAACTAAAGGTTCAGTTCAATTATGGACAAATAAAAACATACTGTAGCAACAGATTTGGTACAATCAATTGAAAGCCAATAAGTATTTTTGTTTTAGTGACAGTTATCTGTAGTCTGTTGTGTCTGCAAGCTGGTGGCAAGACACTAGAACAAACTTACCAGCCCGTCTGGTGCCTGGAATGAAATATTTCTGTGCTTCATGTTATTAAAGCCAAGGCTGAAAGCAAGAAAACCTCCTGTGGTTCAGATGATGCTTCCATGTGAGGTCAAGAGGGTTGTTGAGCTAATAGGAGTTGTAATAGCATTTTAATGTCTAATGGTCATTTCTTGCATATATTGTGTGTATGTATATATATAATATACACTGAATAAATATATAAGTGAAAAATAAATCCAGGGTGGCTGAGAAGGCAATCACCTTTATAAGAGGAAATCTAACAAAAAATATTTTATAAAGAAATCTTTTTATTATGCCACACTGTTTTGCTGTTCCCTTGCTTGGGATGACTTAATCTGAAGATACTGTAGTAAAATAATTAACTAAATTCCCAGGTTTCAGCAGATACTAGACTTTTGCTGAATTTATTCACACTGTGCTTTCCCTCTAAAGCACTTTTCCAGTACCTTTGTTACAGTAGCACACAATTATTTATATACTTTCAAATTGGTGACTATGTATTAGGGTCTGTAGTGAAAATATTTCAGATATTAGCAATAACACAAAACATAAATATTAGTTTAAAAACACTGTCTATAATTTACACAATTTCAGAGATTTTCCTGTACGTTTTCTATACAAGCTAATAGCAATTCTCTCTGGGAATAAATTATAAGTAAACCTGATCTTGGTGTAAATCACACTGGAAAAAATGGAAAAGAAGGCTGTAGCAGAGTACACTGGCTGAAACAACATATTATTGTATGCTTAATGGCATAAAATAGACCAATTTCTTTTGCTTATTTGGTTGTGATTTTTTTTCATTCCATATAAAAGCTTTTGTTTTGTCAGGTAGCACCAGGTGGCACTGTTACATAATCATCTACATATTTTTTTAGCAGAAGATAAAGGTTCCAGTGTTGGGAAGTCATGCTTCCACCACAGAATCACAGAATCACNACCAGGGAGACACGTGCTAGGCTTTATGGAGGGAGAAGCTGAGGCAGGCAGCAGAGAATTTTGCTTTGTACCTGCATTACCCTTTCATTATAATTTTTATATTCAGTTAATATATTGTGCAGATTTACCCCCAGGCAGCAGTAGGAAAGCCAAGGTTTCCAGAAAGGAGCATTTCCATTATACTGTTTGTAAGTAACCTTGTTCAAGAACTTATGTATGGCTAAATAAAACAAGATTTACTTAGTGTTTACTCAGTTACTTCATCACAGTATTCTTCATTAATAACCATTTTTTTCAAAGCTCCTGATATTTAATAGTGCTTGACAGAAAGATGAGAAATAGAATACAGGTATAGAAAGAACCACCCATAGTGGGATTATGAGTATTTTGTGGTACTAAGGGCTGTGACACTGAGTGCTTCCCATTTCTGAGGATTGTCACAGCTTTGGTTTTGCCACTTGTACTTACATCACTTCTAACATAGGCTTCAGTCAATAAAAATGAAGTTCTCTTTTAAAAAAAGAATTCAAATAACAGCTTTCCTAATGTTAGAAAAAACAGAACCCAAAGTAAAAGATACATACTAATATTTACCTCTCCCAAAAGTACAGTAAGAAAAGCTTCTCTGCCTTTCCGTTATCTGCTTCATAAATCCTCCAGGTGCTTTTCTAGCTAAGGACTCAGTTCCATTGTAGAGAGGACCCCAGTCTGAGAAAGTAGGCTTATCTTTATGTGCTGTTCTTTTATTTATTTTTCTTTTATTTTTTCCTATTTTTGTTTTTATTTTTTATTTTTCTCTCCAGGCAGTTCTATTTCTATCTCATCTTAATAGATGCTAGTTTCATAACTATTGCCTACATACAATCTTTGACTCCTAACTGGCCATCTCTGTCACCAGGTCATCAAGGCTGACTATTTTTTTAACCTTATACAGGCATTTAAAAACCTGCGTCGAGTCTCCTCACATGCAGAACTTTGCTTTTCATTCAATATCTACAACCTCACACAACAAGTTATGCAGCTGTGTATATTATATACTCACTACTGGTTCCTGCTTGAGATTATACTTTGCAATATTTATTGGTTTGACTTGGAAATGACTGTGGGTGTCAAGACTAACTGTGTCTTTGGTTAGACTATGGCAATTATTCCATGCCTCAAATATAAGAAAGTTATGTCATCTGCTAGCTACCCATATAATCTTTACTTTGCATATGCTTTAATAAAGCCTTATAAAGTTTCAGAACATCTACCTTGCAATTCATGTTTCCATGAAATATTAGAATAATTGATATAGGAGTTCAAATAATACAAGACAAGTAACCAAATGACATGACACTTCACTTGAGTCAACTACTTAAGCAAAATTACAGCTCAGAAAAGGGAAGGATAGAGGTATCTTAGCTAACTGTCAAGCTATCTCTGAGACACTGGTAGATACAGGGTAATGATGATTAAATTAATAAAATGTAGGAATGGAAGAGAGACATAAAACTAGCTTGGTAAATTTGTCCCCTCCCTGGATTGCATGAGATTCATCAGCTTTAAGGAAATTATGTAAAAATGTGAGGGCTACTCAAGTCAGGGAAAATACAGTCCGCCAGTGTATCAGGACCACTTCTCATTTCCATCAGTAGAATTGAGGTTTGACTCCACTGAACTCTAGATTTACAACTGCCCTATTAAAGTTTTGAAGTTGGGGTAGTGGGGCATGGCTGAGTATAGACAACCATTGCAAGAAAAAGTGTGGTGTTTAAAATACATTTTAGTTGTTTAAAACAGCCTGTCTGACTGAGTTTATTGATCTGAAGACAAAGCTAGTGAAAAAGCCATGTGAGAATTTCTCAGATGCCTTGTAATATACTGGTAAGAACTAAACTTGATGTTAGGGTTAAATGGAAAACCAAAGTAGGATTAATGGCAGTTTGCAACTAATTTGTTACAATTTTCAGGAAGTGCTGTGTTTCTTGAAAGAATCTGGAATCTCATAAATTGTATGTCAGCCAAAGACGATGATGGAGGTAAATAGGGGCACACACACACACACACAAAAAAAAAGGAGGGCTGGGGGCAGGGAATCACATTTTATGATTCCGGGAAGAATCCCAGTCTGAGAAACTGAATATCTCATATATCTTTCCCCAGTTTCAGACCAAGGTTTCTGAGATCTTGTCTGCTTGTCAAACATACTTTTCACCCCATTAAAACATAAACAGACATCATCACTGTTTGCCACACTGGAAAAATATCGATATCATTAAAAGTCTAATATCCATCATAGCAATGCAGCAAAAAAGTGAAATAATATTGTAGCTATTCAATCTTCTTTCCCTTTACCCAAAGCTGGAGTTCACTTTATGAACTCTTGTTTGTCAATATTTTGATTAATTTGACCGTGGTGCAGGAAGTCTGTATTTGTATGTAAATTCATTAAAAGCTGTACCACATAAAAGAACAGATTAATATCAGAATCTTTTCTTTTCAGAGTGTGTGTATTATGCAGAGTTATGCAGCATGCTGGAGCAGAGTTGAGCAAGTGCTTGATGGGATCCATGGATGTCTGTCCTTGATCACTCTGCTGATATGTCCTTTCCTAATGTATCTCCAATCTGACAGACTGGGCAAAACTGTGAAATAAGCTGGTATTTTTTTGATTTTAAGTCTGCTGGCCTATCTTCTGGATCACAGAAGTTATTATATACTATCACTCTAATACTGCTGAAAGTATTAAGATACTGGGAAGGAAGCTGCACTACAAGTGTGTTGCACTGACACGTGTCACCAGTCAAGAGGAAGAATAACCGTTTCCTGTAGTACCTGTTATTCCTTAGAGCTCTCTCAACCATGCTTAGCACATAAAATCTGACAAGATTAGAACCTCCGGTGGTATGGCTCCAGGCAAAGGAGAAATTCAGTTACCTGTCAGTAGTAATAATAAAGAGATGAGTGAAACCACCACAACGCTGTCTCTGTCTTTCCCCTGGATTACCTTGCTTTTGAGTTCCCCTTATTGAACAGTTATTCCCTGTGTCTACTGATGGAAGAACACGTTAATGTTGTGCAAAGAAAAAGCAAACCTTAAATCTATTTTATGGGTTGCCTAAGTTTCTTTGAATATTTTTATGATATTTTTACTTCTCTGTTTGCTCTTTTTTAAACTGAGCTATAAAATAATAACAGCTTCTAATGTCAGTAGCAGGTATGTGATACTTCAACACATTCCTGACTTTTCTTTTGAGTAATTTCCATCTTGTGAGGTAAATTAAAGATTTCAGCTGAACCATAGAAATGGTCTACTCCAGCTCCCACTGAAACCAGTCTCATTATCTTCAGGTATTCTTACATCAGTATCTACTTCCTTCTAAGAGAGACTGAAGACTACCTATTTGTTGCAGCTGTGCTGAAAGACTACAGCTAAGCCCTATTGCTTAACCACCTACTCTATCATTTTCCAAGAAAATACATATAATTAAAGGAATCTAGATATATTCCTTCACACCTATATTAATGTTATACATTTTAAACTCCATTTGCACTGTTTTCAGATTAAATTATATCTGTTTTTCCTGAGTAAATCCTCTCAGAATGTTGTGATTTTTACCCAGTTGGCTGCAAAACATATAATTTCCCATCAAATGGATTGGACTTTATTTCTCAAATAAGAATAATAGAAAGCAGATTTTTCTCCTGCAGATAACTCATTTATCCTAAAAAGAAAAATCAGAATTTCCAATCCTTTAGAATGACAGTATTTTCATCTTATAGAGTTTGTTGTGAATTTTTGTTTTTGTTGTATGCATTTAATGCATCATTGACTGACACGCAGAGAACTAAAAAATGCAACGGCCATATGACTGCTACAGTACATTTACAACCCTTTGAAATGAAAATTGTTTTGCAAAAACTAGGGAGAGAGATTTCAAGCCAGAGAGTCATTTAACATGTCCCCACAGGAGGTGAAATGATTCCACCAAGTGGAATTTGACACATATCCAGTCAAGTTTTTAAATGGTAAGTCTGGTCACTTGCATAGCAAATACACAAAGATAAATAGGGCACATCTTTGATGTAGACCTTAGGAAAAAAAAAGACAGACTGTGGACGACATAACCAGATGCCACAGGGTCTATGCAGGGCCTCTGTAATCTTGTTTTTGTAACTGCGGCATCTATTAAAAAGGAACAGAGGCCAGAATGCTTGTAAATGAGAACATCATCTTCCCAACACAGCCTTGCTTCTGGAAGTTTTCCATTTGCTTATTAGTGAGTGATATCCCTCAGTCATCAGTACATTAACATTTTACCAAAGTTTTTTAATTTCAGTTTAAAAGCTCCTTTTTTTTTTCTTTCTGATTGGATCCAAGCTAGATATTTATGTTACTTTTTCTCCCTGGATTACACAGTGAACTCTGTGATGGTGTGACCTTAAGAGTCAGCTGTAAAAATGTGAGTCCTTTGTACAGCATTTTGGTGATAGAACTTCTCTTCTAATAGTGTTAGATGCATATACGTGAGGAATCCTGTTGAGATTCAGGCTAACATTGCAATAAGTAGTTGTGTTGTGTAAAGCCTTGGCTAAAGCAAAGCTTCAAATGTGTTGAGTTCTGTCAAAACAATTTTGAATCTGTGTTAGACTGATTTATATATAAGCTAGCAGAATTTTAAAATACACCTGGTTTTACTTGTTGGCCATGTGGGTTAATCTTTCCATTCCTGCTCAGGATTAGCAATAACCTTGTTCACAGTGGGTACTCATGAACTGTAGTGTGATTCAGCATCAATAGGGGTATTGGAGTTCAATGCATAGATGTTTTTAAACACCAGTCATAAAGATTGAGATTTTAAGCATATCTCTGAGTGAGAAGTACAGAATAAGCTATTTCAGGTGCACATGCATATGTATCCATTTGTGTATTTTGCTTCTGGTTTGTCCTAACATTCAGATTGCTTCAAGCCCCACCCTCTGGCTGAGTTTAGCATGATGACACATTATTCATTCATCCATTTTCATGTCTTACCTACTATCAATGTAAAAACATACATGATAAGATGTGCTTTATATATATTTCTTTTTATTTCCATACCCTGGCATATAGTCTAAGGAATATCCTCCCCCAAAGATTCTTCTATGCAAGCTGGTATTTTTAAAAATATACAGAAAATTTTGACTACTCAGTTAAAAAAATACCTGCTGTGGTGGTTTCACCTTGGCTGGCTGCCAGATGCCCACCCAGCTACTCTCACTTTCCCTCCTCAGTAGGACAGGGGAAGAAATAAGGTGGAAAATCTCATCGGTCAAGATAAATACAGGGAGATAATTTACCAATTACTATCACAGTCAAAACAGACTCAACTTGGGGAAAATTAATTTCATTTATTGCCAATTAAAATAGATTTGTATAGTGAAAGAGAAAGACAAATTAAAACACCACCTTCCTCCCTTTTTCCCTCAAGGCTTTACTTCCCTCTTCATTCTTCCCTTCTGCAAAGAGCACTGCAGCCAGATGGGGAATGGGGAGTTGGGTGAGTCCCTAGCAACTTCTCTCTGCCATTCCTTCCCTCTCACGCATTTTCCCTGCTCCAGTGTGGGCCTCAGCTCCTTTCAGGGCATACGCACCTGGTCTGGCATGGTCCTCTCCATGGACTGCAGTGTGGGTAGCTGCTTCACTGTGGTCTCTCAATAGGCTGCAGGGGAATATCTACTGTTGCACCTGGAGCACGTCCTTCTCCTCCTTCTTCTCTCACCTTGGGTTTCTCAGGTCTGTTTCTTACTTTACTTTTTCCCTCACTCCTCTTTGTCAAGCAGCATTTTGCCCTGCTTAAATACATTTTCGCAGAGATGCCACTGTCTTGTCTGAGGGGCCCAGCCATGCCCTGTGAGGTGTTGGTTTGAGCTGGCAGGAACCAGTTGTGTCTGGCATGGGTCAGTCCCATCCTCTTCTCACAGAGACTCTCCTGCAGCCCCCACAGCCAGCGCCTGGGCACCTGTGCCGCGTACACCCTCAAATATAAAATATTATTGTCATTTTTTTTTCTAACATAAAGGCCCACATCTCCCCAAAAATTTCTGTGAAATTAGGTATTTTAAATATATCTGTGTATCCCCTAAAAGCACTAAGGTTTGGAAAACTCAACAGATATATAACCTGTCGAAAGTTTACTATTTTTTCATACAGTTTATAGACCCGAGTAAATGTTTGTCAGATAACTGTGGAGAATATCAGCAATTATTTGCCACTTGTAAAATGTGTGTTTATCCCCATTGCTAAGCAAGGTTTGTCTTTGGCTGTATTTCTTTTGTAAGCAGGTTTATCAACAATTCTAATTTTTACTAATTCTAATTATTTTCAAAAGTTCTGATGGTATAAAGACCTCTTTTCAGAAGTCTGATATAGTTTCTGGACCTGAATATATAATCTGTAAAAAAGCTTTCTTCTGAAAAAATACTGCAATTGTTTTTTAATTCATAATCAGAAAACATTATTAAGTAGTAGACACTCTGGATATTTCCTCCCCTCCCCAGTAAAGTTTGCTTATATTTAGCAAATTTGGGTTACAAAATAAGTAAATAAATAAATAAATAAATAAACACTCGTATATATTTATTACAGAAGAAATGCTTTTCAACAGGATACATGCTAATAAAGATAGACTGCTGAAACATTAGCTGCCTTGCTCAGCTGTTGTAGAATGGTCTTGGCATGACTTCCCCTGTCATTATTCATTAGACATAACACCAGATTGCATCATCCAGAGTGGATTTTTTCCTCAAACATGTCTTAAACCATAACACCTATCAGTTTTGTCATATATTTTTCATCATGGGAATGGAAGGGACTTTTCCATTTCCAAAGCTGCACAAAAGATTGACTCACTGCACCACTTACGCATGACAGCTGCTTCTCAAAAGGGTTTACACAAAACTTTCATCACTAAATTAAGTCCATGATTCATGTTTTGTGAAAGCCCAGTCATCAACTAAGAACCCCAAATGATGTTACAACTTCATTTTACTAAGACTTTCTAGAATAGGGGGTGAAGTTTAATTGCTCACTTGATGGTATCTTGGAATTTGAAGTGCAGCTAAATGTATTGCACCTTTAGCCAATGGATAAAAATATTTTTTATATATATCTGAAGTTTGTCTGATAATATCTTTAAGAAAATGGAAATTTAAAAAAAACAGTGGCAGAAGCAGTAAACCCTGAGAATCTGACTTAATTCATAGCTACTTGGAGAATTAAAGAAGCCATATAGTCCAAAGATGAGGAGAGTAATTGACTGCATTTAAATGAAATCCAGTGCTCCAGGAGACACCAAGACTGGGATATCAGGACCCAGTGACTGACATAAGTGCATAATCAATACAGAAAAATCCACAGACATTATGTAATCACATTGACTCCCTGCAAAATCTCTAAGTGAAGGCATGTGTGACTGTGATTCACAGAAGCCAGCATGCACAACTAGGGATTACCTGAGCTAACCAGTAAGAATCACTGAAGGAGGGTGTCTACATGAATGCCACCCAGAACCTTTACGACAGAAACTGATCTGTGACTAATTAATGTCATTAATTAGTCATTAATGACTAATTAGTGTTTGGGTTGGGATGCAAAAGTTCTAAATTTGAACCTGAAAAATCCTAAACCAGGCTGCATTCAAGAGGCTCACTATGAAAGGGTAGCTCAAGACTTCATGACTATTTCTCTCTTGATTGCATGTGAAATCACACCTGACAACCACAGAAACAGATGATTTGAGATGGCATGTGCATTAGTATTTTGGAGCCCATTAACAGCATAATTTTGAAGCTAATCCCCTAATAGTGTCTACTTATTGCACATGTGTTTGGTATGCAGTAACTCAATTCTTTTCAGAGGAAAAACTGCTTGAAGCGCACACCAAATACATTGTGAATCCTCTTGAAGGTCTGATCCACTGTTTGGTCCTCTGGTTTGTTTCAAATCACATGTGATGCAGGTGTTAAATTCAGGTCACTACACTAGACCTCATACAGGTAAAAACTCAAAGACACATACAGTGTAAAGGAAAAAAGATGACTCAGAACTGATTGGTTTGGTCTTCTGGAGTAATCCTATGACTCAAAAAATTTTCGGTTGCAGACTTAGCTCAAAACCCCTTGGCTCTCTTGAACTGTTTTGCCACAGTAAGATAAAAATGAAATTTTTCAGACTTCATAAGTGGTCTAACTAAATTCCATAAATTCTTATTTTTTAATCTAATTCCTAATGACTAATGTTCAGGATGATGTTACAGATGCTATAAACTTCAGTAATATTCAGGGCATCATCTAACTAGGTGAGTTGGGAAAAGAGGACAGATTTTTTTTGGTTTGTTCCCACTGAAAAAGGAGAAAAAATACAAGACAGAAACCATTACACAGTCTAAATCTGCCTTTTATTTTCTTCCTAAATGTGTGATCTCATTTCTTTACTGCAAGCATTTTACCCATGACTTCATAGGTAAAGAAAGTTTGTGTCTTTTTATAATTTTTCTGTGGATAAAGTGCTTTCCTAATCAAAGGCAAAAGTAACAAGGAATTTCTCATTTTGAGATAGATTCTAACAAAACCCAAAGAAAAAAAAAAAAAAAAAGAAGAAATCCAGGGGAAAGCTCCTATCTAGCATATCCAGTTTTCAGTTTTCCTTATTTTAAAGAATGAGCAGTCAAAACCCTAGCTGAAAGATATTAAAATGTTATCTAAGTAGACAGAGGTCATTCAAATATTATCCATATACAGAGTCCTGTGTGGCCCAAGAGTGACATAACCACCAGGGCAGGAGGACAGCCTATTTTTTCTGACCACGCTTTGGCTTGGCAATTGGCAGCATGAATTAGTGCTAATTTTTAATAGTATCTCTTGTAATGTATGTATCTGTTTAACTGGACTGAACTAAGATTGTTATGAGTTTGTGGAGACTCTTGAAATATTCTTCATACTGCAACAACTTTCAGGCACTTTACATCTGAGCTTTATTCAAACCTACACCTGTGGTATATTACCAAACACTTCAATTTTTCTTGTTTTTCATTCATGTTAGGAAGATAGTAAGACTCTACACTTTTAAAGCCTCTAAAAATATTTTGAGGTGTTCATTTTTTCCCTTTATATATTATTTTTATTGTTTGTTGCTTTCAGACTGTCCTCTCAACACTGTACTACAGAGCAAAAAAACCCTGAAGTGATATGCTTTGAACAGCTTATACAGTAAATGAGGCAGAGAAATCAGCAGGGATGGTACTACAGGAGAATGAATAGCTACAACTTCTTGTCTGAATTGTTGTGTTAATGCTGAATTTGTCTCCAGGATTAGATTTGACCCCTTTCATCTGCCATTGTGCTTGGAGTATAAGGTCAGCCACAGATTTCTGTATAACCTCATCTCCCAAAGCTTGGTTAGTCCAAATACATTTGTCATCCTGGTCACAGGGAGAGTCTTTCTGCTTGTGTCTATTACCAAGACATTCTGCATTTCTTCTTTATTTTTTTTTTTTTTGTTATAAGTATAGGAAGGTATAAGTATACATTGCAGCAAGTTACAGGGGGAAGCCAACCTGGCAGGACTGCTTTCAGTTTATGACTGGATTTTGACTGTCAGTTCAGGCCTAGGTCTTGTGTTCTGATGATATTGAGAGAGGTGCTGTTTCATTTTAAAATACTGCCCTAGTGAGTCTTGACATGTTTCCTCCCAGACTTATATTCAGTCTCCCTATCCAGTCTCCTTTAACAATCTCCCGTGGAAATACACTCCCTCTTATCTCAAAAAAATAAAATTAAAAAAATCAAGAAATTAAGTTTAATTTACTTTCTTTCCCATTATCCCATAGCATTTGCTTGCCATCCATACCAGTTGCATAAAAGGCTTACTAACCTTTCCTTACCCTAAATTTGAGCTTAGCCTTGGCTTCGCTTCTCTGCCATTTGGGTCAGCAAGCAGTTAGTGTTTTCTCTCAATCCCTGTTGTAGCCCAGCTGTCTCCTGCCCTTTGCTGTGCACACACTTTACCTCTCCTCCCCAGAGCTTCCACGGGCCACTGTGCCCTGGGCAGTTCTTCTCTTTCAATTGACCACGCTGCTTGAGGAGTCGTGTCAGAGTTTCAAAAAGCTTCCCACAGCTTTATCATAGCGACGCTACTGCTTGGCTTGGCTTTCTCCAACCCGCTGCTTCACAGCTCCATTTCTGCAGCTGTCCATGCCCTACTGAGGCACAGCTTGCAGCCTTCTCTTCCTCTAGGTCGCCTGTTTTGTGATACTGCTCCCAGCTGTGTTTTTCTTCTTCTGATGGCTGAGGTCACAGGAAAAAGCATTCTTTTTAGATGTGGTTATATCTATTTAATGCCTCCAACTGAATACACAGCCTCTCCAAAAATACAGCATGCAAGCAATTGAAATTCTGCTTCATTCCTTAAAATAATTGTGCAGAAGTTTAGTTACAGTGCAGCTCTTAGACTGTTGCAGGGAGAAAACTCTCTGAAGAAAACTCTGGCATAAGGCATGAAGTCTGACAGTCAGCAGTGATCCCAGTGTGGAATCTAAAAAAAAGAGACTTTCTTCTGCCTTTGTATTAAAGATCTAGGCACTATATAAGACAGTAGGATTTATGTTTAGGTAAGTCTTTTAATTTTCCCTTGTCTCTACTACATGCAGTAGGCAGTTCTGTATTCACTTTCAGTTTTAATCCTTACCAAATTAAATTTAATAAATTAAATACTGGACAGTAGCGAAAATTTGTGTATAAAATCAGCATATTTGTTCTCGAATGTTTGTCATACGTAGATGAATGTGGCTTTGTAGCTTGGAATTTTAAGTTGTCTTTGACCTAGTTGGACTACGGCCCAGTTCATTTTGAGTACAGCTATACTAAACTTTTGGTTTATTAAAACAAACAAACACAACCCAGAATAAGATATTTTAGTTATTTCTATTGAGAGCTCCTCTTGTCTCTCAAATGTGCCACATCACATATATGTAGTCATAGTACAAATTCATGTACCACAATATGCACTGTGGTGTGTCCACACGGTGGACATGGGGTATTACCTTTAATTTGAAATCAAGGGTTGGATTTATGCTGTTGGTAAATTTATGGATTTATGCTGTATGGTAAATAATACCTGGTTAAATAATGCCATAACTAAGATGTGCTTTTTAGAATTACATATGATAGTTCTTGCTGTTAATTTTTTAACATCTTCCCTGGCATGGCTTTGGCTCTTCCAGCTAGCAAGCACTCTTGCAGGAGATGCAAGGCATGATACAGGGTAGGTAATTTAGCCAAAGGTGTTCCGTCTTCTTTTATCTGACACAGAACTCCGGCACCTGCAGATGTACGTTGAAACACTCGTGACTGTCCACGTGAAATAGTAGAATAGAATAGAATAGAATAGAATAGAATAGAATAGAATAGAATAGGATTAATCATAGAATCATCGAGATTAGAAAAGACCTTCAAGATCATCCAGTCTAACCACCTACCTACATCACCAATAACCCCTATCACCCAGTGCCACATCCAGACACCTCTTGAACACCTCGAGGGATGGTGAATCCACCACCTCCCTGGGAAACCTACTCCAATACTTAATCACCCTTACAGTGAAAAAAATTTTCCTAATGTCCAATCTGAATTTCCCCTGCTTCAATTTAAAGCTGTTTCCTCTTGTGATTTCACTATGGGCACAGCAGAAGAGACTGATCCCCGCCTCAATACAGCCTCCTCTCAGGTAGTTGTAGAGAGCGATGAGGTCCCCCCTGAGCCTATTCTCCAGACTGAACAACCCCAGCTCCCTCAGTCGTTCCCCATAAGACATATTTTCCAGTCCCTTCACCAGCTTTGTTGTCCTTCTCTGGACATGCTCCAGCATCTCAATGTCTTTTTGAAGTGAGGGGCCCAAAACTGAACACAGTAGTCAAGGCGTGACCTCACCAGTGCCAAGTACAGCAGGATGGGCTGTCCACAGCTTTCAAAGAATTTCAGATTATTTAAAATTAAAACAAAACAAAACAAAAACAACAAAACAAAACAAAAGCAACAAATCAAAACCAAATCCATAAAGAACTCTCTCTTCTCATACTAGCAGAAGTTTACTGTCAGGTACTTGTTCACTGTGGATGAGAGTAACATGACACAAAGGTATGAGTGTTACTGTCATGAACAAATTATTATAGAGACAGAATATTATCAAGAAATAAATTTAAATTAAACATATACTAATTTACCTGCATTTTTCCTATTCAAGGATATTTAGGTACATTCAATTTCATATTGTAATTAATGGAAGTAAATACCCTATAAGAAGGGAGTTTACACACAAGTAATGTGTGGATTGAAGGATAAAGAATTATTGTACAAGTCACAGCAATCCCTCTTGCCTTGCAATTGGAAATCTGGTCAAAGAGTTTGTGAACAACAAGCTACTTGTTCGATATATAATGTATATTGTTTTGTTACTCAGTTTTATTTAATCTGGCAACAAACCTCTTATGAAGGGAAATCACAGAATCACAGAATCCTAGGGGTTGGAAGGGACCTCGAAAGATCATATAGTCCAACCCCCCTGCCAGAGCAGGGTCACCTACAGTACATCACACAGGAACGCATCCAGGCGGGTTTTGAATGACTCCAGTGAAGGAGACTCCACAACCTCTCTGGGCAGCCTGTTCCAGTGCTCTGTCACTCTCACAGTGAAAAAGTCTTTCCTGATATTTTATTAAAGTATTTTTTTCTCTGATGAAAAGTTTTTGACTTTTTCCAGGAATGGTAGTTAGGATAACTGGTCTACAATTTCTTTGCCTACCAGTCTTTGGAATTTCTTGTGTCTTTCACAATTTCTGTAAAAATAATATCACTAATGGCTCTGAAATTATTTCAGTCAGTCATCTAAGTATACTAGAATGAATATCCTCCGGTGATCACATTATGAAATTGTTCAGTTTATCTAAGATTTGAATTTGTTCTTTTCTTATTTTACCCTGAATTGTCACCTTTATTTAGCTTCATATAATGCATTAGAGGCACAATGTGGGTAGAGTGAAAGAATAGATTTCTGAAGGTTGTATTCTGCCAATTTTAAATATACTTAGTTTTTTACCCATGGAACATTATTCCTTAATTCAGTGTGACTTCTTGAAGAGTAAGGGCAACATGATGAGGACAGTGACACAGATAGCACAGAGAGATGTACCAAGCCAAGAACATCTATAAAAAAGGAGTCATTTGTACACGTGTATATTGAGATATACATTTGGAAGACTGTGGAGAAACAGTGATCACATACATAAGAACATAAAAACCCAGGTGAAAGGATAGAACAGTGTTTGCAAGTCTACACAACTATAGCTTACTTTGTGCTGTCTCTGTAGTTTGTAACACTGAGTATTTGCAGAGCTATCGATAACAACACAATTTTTCTGAACCTCACCCTCAAGGAAATAGAAGCTTAACCTTATCTTAATTCAGGCATTTTTTAATGCAAAAATTCATCCTTAACACTGTCCTCTTAAGCTTCCTTTTAGGTATCAGGGGGCAAATACTTATTACCAGTATTTCTGCTTTAGCCCTCTATGTTCTAAAGTAGTTCTATTGACTATAAAGAGAGCATAGACAACTGGCTTGGATAGAATATCCATAGTTCATCAAATTAATCCCACTCATTGCTGAAGTTTCATTATTACTAATGATTCCATCAAGCCTTACATTCCTCTTACATACAGTAACTCTGCTTCTAAACACATTGCACTTTTAGTGTTAGCTTCAAGGAAGATGAGATTAAGGCTTCCTGTCCTGAGCAAATTGTTGGCCAAATAAAGGACAAATCTGCTTCTACTTTTGTAGGAAAGGATTAGAGACCTGTGTTTCATGTTCACTCCAAACACACACAGACACACAGACACATGGGCATCTCTGTGCATATATATATATATATACACTCATACTTCTTAATTATATGTAAAGAATTACTTTTCTCACACATGCATACATATACATTCCCCTTCGCGGCAGAAAGGAAGTGCTGACTTTCCCTTTTTATGTGTAAGAACTTATGGTTCCATCAAACACAGTTCCTGTCAGCACAACGGAACAGTGTATATGTAAATCTCAGCTTCAGAAGTCAGAACTATTTTCTCCCACTCTGACTTTTCCCACACTGTCAGATGTTCCTCAATTCATTTTACATGGATTCAATATCCTTGAAGTTTTACTTGGAATTTCCAGTTTTAAACATAGATTCAGGCTTAGTCAAATCCCGTCCAAAACAAAAATGTTAAACAATCACATTAATGTTTTTTCGAGGAAAATTTTCCTCGTTCCCCATTCCCTTCAGTTTCTTCATATTCAACCAAAATTTGGCCCAGACTAATCCTATAATATCATAGGTTTTGATGAAATATTCTACTGGTAACAAACTTGAAATCTAACAAAATATTTCTAGTGCCTGTTCTGTTACAGATCTTTCATATAGCTCTTGTAACACTGCATAACTTTGAAATAGATGAAATTTACCTCTTGCTTCAAATAAGCTTAAAAATATTAACAAATGCATTTGTTGCTCACAACATTAAACACACTCTGTAATTCCTATCAAACTAGTTTGAGGAAGATATCTCAAAGTCAAATAATACCTGTTCTTCAAATTCACTAACTAACAACAGAATTGCAGAGCTTCCCTCACTTCAGTTTTGAAGTCTAACATGAAACATCTGTTCAAAAAAGTATTTCCGACACCAACAAAATCTACTTTATATCAATGTCTTTTTAATAACATTAAGTGAAACCTTCTCCATGTTCAACTTCAATGCATTAGAATCAAGAGTAATGCCACTTTTAATTAAACTAGGTATTGCAAAGGAACTATGCTCCCTTACATTTATCCTTATAATCTTATTTCATATTTCACCCACTGAAGTATGTTTATTAATAGTGCTACAGAGATTTTGGCAGCAGGGATTCTTAGATCTTCTAATAACCTTTTGAGCCTAAGATTGCTTCCTTTTATACTCAACTAAATCCTCTAACTCTAAGGAATGTTTCACTTTATTCAAAGTCTTTCTTTTTTCTTTGACAACCCTTTAATAATTCTTCTGCAAAATAAACCACTGATGAATTGCTTTGCTCCCCACACGATCTAGAAATAGCCAAAACAGGCCACAGACATACTCAGAGAAAAAACTTCTTTATATTGTCAGTGACAGTTTCCATAAATTCTTTAAAATAAAGAGAATAAAAGGAAATCCAGACAACCATTTGAGCTTTATCTTTTCTCTACTATTGTATCAATTTAGAAGGCATCTGTGGATGAATAAACATTGGAAAATAGTTACTCCACCTCTAGTAAAATCAATTTTATACTGTAAAGCCAACCTCTAATATTTACTCCCAATTTTCTGCAAATTTATGTCCTGTTGATACTTGAATGTTTATCAGTAAAACTCTTAAAGCTACTCCCTACCCACCATTTCAAGTGGATCATATTATAACCATCCATTATTTTATCTCCTCAAAACCTTTTTCCTATGGATACTTTTGCTCATAGCTGAGAATTTGTGTATTAACTTCTTGTCATAGTTGCCAGTTATGAGAAGAGAAAGAGGAAAGGAAAAGGAAAAGGAAAAGGAAAAGGAAAAGGAAAAGGAAAAGGAAAAGGAAAAGGAAAAAACCAAACAAACCAAAATGTTATTCATGACTGTGTTGTAATTCCTAAGTAACAGTAAATGCTGGACAATCTCAAACAATGAAATGAAGAATTTAAATGAACAAAGCCATGAACAACCTGGTCTGATTTCAAAGCTGGCCCTGCTTTGAACACTGGTTTGGACTAGAAGAAATGTCTTACACTATCCATAGTTTAGGAGTATCACCTCTGGATTTCATATCCTTAAATCCCTCTTAATAAATGGCTTATACAGCTACTCTCTGTTTTACACTGACATCATAAATCATCTTTCCTCTTCTTTCAAACCCAACTATGCCCTGATTGCTGGGAGGACAAGAAAAAGAAATAAAACTTATTTCAAAAGAACACAAAGAACAACATTGTTGCATGAGGTGGGAATCTCTATCTTCTCTATTCCTGGGGTTTAAAAATATCGGTTTGCTGCTCCTACATGCACAAACTGAGCAAGTTTTCCATTCTTTCAAAATTATTTTTGGGCTCATGTGGCATGATATCATTCTTCTGGGTATCTTAATGGCTTTTCTCATGAGACATAACGTTGAGGTCCTGGCTTTTGCTGAAGTGGAAGAGACACTTATTCAGCTTCCAAACAATGAAGTAATGACTCCCTGAAGGAATCATTCAAGGATAATTTCAGCATGAACCCACCAGTTGGTCATGTTGTATGTGTTTCTGAGCTCACCAGACATGAAGATCTCCATTTCTCTAGTTGATATCTCCTTAAGTAAATGCAGATTGTTTGGAGGGTTTTTTTAAATTTTATAACAAGACATGCTAAATAAACAGGATCTCAGAATATATCTAATTTTTGGCCATTAAAAAGTGCATTTGTTTTTATGCCAGTATTACAGTAATTTCTTTTACAGAAAATTAGATTCTTGTTCACTTGAACTTTCTTTACCACTTATTATTCTAAATTCTCATTCTCAGGGTAGCTATGTTACAGCAGAGTCTAGAAAGATACTGATACACACATTCAGGATTTTTAGCTGTAGATTCTGGGGAGTAAAACAGGGAATGGAAAAACATCCTCAGGTATGTTTTAAATGTGAAATGGCTTTTAAAGATAAGAATGGAGAGCAAAGAAGTCACAAAAATATTGTGTCTGCCACCAGCTGCTCAGATGTCTTAAGATCTCTGAAGCTCTTAGCTTCAGGGCTTGGAAAAGTCAGCCCAACCCGAAGAGAGAAAATAACTAAAGGTAAGTGATTTTTTGCAGCAAAATAGAATGACGACTTTCTGTGCATGTACCATTGACAAATGCCAAGGCCATTTGTTATGGCATGTAGCATTAACTGGGCAAAGAAATTTTGTTTGGCGTTAATATTCGTAGTGTGTAAGAAAAGTTTAAGAAGATTTTGATGGTGGGAGAAATCTCCATGAAAAAAATGCCTGTATTTCTGGATTCCTCCCCTTCTTATGTGCTTTATATTCCATGGGAAACAATGAACATGCAAATCTCATTATTTGTACAACAGTCAAATGGATTTAACAGTAACATGACACCAACATTACAGTCTTAAAACCTTTAATGAGTGACCACACAGTATAACAAGCCTGTGAATTAATGAGTCATTCTTATTTTTAATTTCTGCAATGAGGGTAGCTGAGAATAACTTCTACAAATTTATGATATCTTGTTAGCCTGTCAGGACCTGTCTGAATTAGTTCTCAGGAAGTCCAGCTGATGATTTACTGGAAGCTAGCTACACTGAGTTAGTTTGTGCTCCTGTGCCTGGGTACTCATACAGCATGCAACATGTAAGGTAACTCTGCTTTTAAAGGGGGTAAAGTAATTAATGGAAAATTCCATCATACTATGATAGTTTAGAAGATGGGAATGAAAAGATACTCCAAACTAGTCAGAAGGAGTCAGCTGCAGTCTGGAAACCATGTGATTGTTTTAGAAATAAAGTGCACTCATTTACTAGGAAAGATTTTAGCTTGGCCATAACCTGCACTGACATTTCTGTTTAATATTTGGAATGGAATGGGTTTGTTTGTAGCCAGTTCAGATTATGGACAAAAGAATAAATCTTCATCTGTGTCAGTCCTTGTAGATGTACCCTCAGAGTTCATTAAGGGCAAACACAGGAGGCAGAGAAAAGGAAAAGTGACAAGGCAGAGTAGCTAAAATACTGTAAATTCATGCCTACAGACAAATTCAAAATTATTCTTAAATGCAGCAATGTCCAGTGTCTATGCTTACTGTTGCAGCTGTTGTTTATATTTGTTGTGTATGTTTGCACACACAATCAAGGAAAAGAAAACCTGTTATATACATTTATGTATGTTGCTCAGGATGCTTTTATTAGTACAAGTGTGGGACTTCGGGAAATTCAGCTCCATTGCCTCATTCCTAACTAATAATTCTAGATATTGGCTGAGAGGACATCCTGAGGGTTTGAGATCAAAGATCATAGAATCATAATGTAGTTTTCAGAAATAAGAGTGGGATTTAAGTGAGACATATCTGCCAAGGCTCATATATTTTTGGTGATACTTAGTCCAAGCTGGTTGTGCCTCAAGTACCAGGTATCCCATCGAAAAAAAATATGTGGCTTTCATGTGATAAGACTAGCAGTTGGAATCAGTTCGTTATTTTCTCTCTCCTTTTGTCTTTTGTTGAAAACTCAGCAAGTACAGAAATTACATTAAAACATTTCCTTACAAGTGTGGATCAGTAATATAAGTAACTACAATTGTTTGTATTTTTATAATTATTCAGTTTCCTAATGAAGATGTAGGATAATACTACCTTTCCTATGGTAAATTGTATAGAATACCTTTTCTACCATAGTCTTCATTAGTCCTGTAGACATTAACCACATGAAAAGAAATAGATTCTTATTTTAGTCTGTATTACTATTCTGTTGCTTTAGAGGAACTTGCCTGTGTTTACAATATCTTATTTATTTGGAAATTGTTGTAATGCACATAGTGAAATAAGCACTTTGAGAAGGAGACAGTGGAAATTATTATCTATATGTGTGTTTATGAATCTGTGAGTACACACTGCTTCTAAAATTAAGGTAAATAACATATTTGTGATTAGAATTTCAGTGCTGGGTACTGGTGTGTGTTCAAACTGTATCGGGGAGAATCTCTTTTACCTAATCCTTTTTCCATCTCTGTGAGGTTTTCTAGCCCATCTACTTTTAGTCCAGTTTTTGCTCTGAAGCCCTCAGGTTTATATCTCATCTAAAAATGATTTGATTCTAGTGGAATCATGAATATTCTCATTATCTGTATAAAAACTGAATGCAATTCAAAGCCTGCAATGCTTCTGGCCTTGGTGATTTAAAACCATAACACAATTAAGGAGAAAGTTACTTACTTTCTTTGAAATTATTGATCAGCTGGGTGTTCTTTGAGTGTGATGGGTTATGTAGACACAATAATTTCTGGGGTTTTGTACTCAGATGGCAATGTTTTGGTGGCAATTATAGTCTAACAGTGTAGTTCGTTATTGGATTTCATCATTTACTTTTGATATATTATTTTTACTCCAGGGTACTTTTATCTCTTCAGTCTTTTTTATTCATTATTTATTGTTATATAGTAACATTGTTAGAATTACATTAATTAAATTCTATAGTTCTTGTAATAAATTAAAAGTTTTATAATAAGAAGAGGCAACACAGAGCAGTAAAGAATACTGCTAGACTAGGAGAGTTAAAATTAAACTGAAAGTACATTGTTCCTTAGTGTCTAATCTGCTAAATCTTTAATGTTTTTCCAGACAGCTTGGTTAAAACTTAATTCATTTTAAAGCACTGTAGTTCAGAAACTTGCAATTAGGCAGCCTAATAGTGTTAGTATACTTACTAAGTTTATTTCTTGCAGCTGCTGTTTGAAGTTCCATTTACTTCTAGAACAGAATCTAGAATAAGAATGTAAAGATCAATAACTGATAGATTTACAATTTGCAAAAATATTTGATTGGAAAAGAAGAATATAAATAGAGTTATGCTGGTGTTAAATACTACCAAAACATTAATAAAATTGATTACAACTTCACATCTCCCAATTCCCTTCCATAATTATACCTTTCAAGACACATGGTCACTCTTTCTCTCAGTGGGCACAGATGAAAAACTCAGAGAAGGAAAAAAGAATCTTGTTTTGATTTCTTAGCTAAATGATTGCTTCATTCACTGCAGGAAAGTGGAGCTTCAGGACTAGCTGAAGAAATACTGCAGTGGGAATTACTTTCTAAGGCTCTCCTCCCTTAGAGACTCTGCTGCAATAAGTTCTCTCACAGAGTTTTCTCCCCATTACATTTGGTTCAGCAATCAGCGTGTCTGCAAATGGGTGAAAGACTACATGTAAGGCCAAAGTATGGCTGTGTAATCTCCTGAATAGAAGGGCAATATCTAAGTATGTTTGGCAGCATAAAAGTATGTCTATGGTTTCTCTTACAAACCAGAGTAACTCATTCATTTACTGAATCAAGCTGCAAGAGCACTGTGGCTCTGCTAGTATGATGCTGTGCCTGAGTGGGTAAACTTTACCCCTTATCTGCTGTCGACATTGTAATGAGTGCATTTTTAATTTTTTCTGGCCAGTGTAGCCAGAATGAATTTGTCTCCCTAAAAAATGCCTGGTAGATATAGCTTCAATCTTGCTGAAAACTTTTGGGTTACAGAAGCTCTGGAGATCACATCAACTTTTCAAAATAAGATGTATGATCCTATATTAGCTGAATATAGTCAGATAGATTTGTGACCTTGCCAGTCACACTGGAGTTCAAATACAGTTATATGGTGGTAGACATTATTTTTAAAGGCTACATCTGTTTTAGCCTGAGATTTGACTATGTAAGCTTATTCTAGGAGCCTCAATTAAATACTTGATAGTAAAGGTGATATTTTTCTCTCCTCAAGTGTGACTACAGGTCACAATGAATGCAACTATGCTATTCCAAACATGTCTACATGTTTTGAAATCAATGATTCTTGTCAAGACCACAACTGGCATATTTTAGTTAGTATTTCAGCAACTATAAATAGTGTCTGTAGTGAAGAGGGCTTAATATGTCTTTTGAATGAAGGCCATGTTAAACCTGAACGCTAGATGCTTGATATCAAAAGTATGCTTGATATTTTGAATAAAAAAAATATGTTGATAAATTTTGCAGTCCTAACTCCTTAAAAACTTATACTACCAGGTTTTGGAAAGAAATTAGTTTATGAAACCCCTTTGGAGACAATTTCACTGATCTGAGAAGACCTCAGTGATTGGATATCAAGACATATATACATATATATACAATGGGAAACAAAGTTCTGTCAATTTGATGGGATTTTTTTTGAAAGCACAGATTTTAATTTTTCATTTTGAAATGCTTTTCTCTTTCTAATGACTTTTCATTTCCATAAATTATATTTTGTGTTGTTGATATAATATTCACTATTTCCAGCTTAAAACATAGTTTTTCGAGTCACCTGTAATGATCCATTTTATCAAATTTTCTTCTCAGAAAATGAGGAATTTTGGACTTAAAAGATTTTCCTAACTGGAAAAAAATAAAGAAATATTTAAAGATCCTTTTCAAACTGGAATTTTCATTCTCTGTGATATTATCTAAGTCTGTCAGTTCATATTGGCCAACTGATAGTACTTTGATGAAAATCTACTTTGATGACTACTACAAAAGGTGATAGCAAATACCTGATCCCAAAATAAAAAGTCATGTTTGATTGCACCACATCACGTTAATCTGCATTATGTTCAGTGAAAGACCAAGATGCAGTATTATACAATATCAAGTGTGAGCTAGCAATAAGTGTTTTTCCCATCTCTCCCTACATCAGATTTATGGTACTGTTGTAGTTAGAGTAACTTCAGGAATCATCTGTTTGGATCCTTTTCTGAGTGACAGACACAAAGCAGACAGCAAGCTGCCTGCTCACGGTGCCTGCTGTGTGTTCACGTTATGATGACTATTCACTATGAGCAGTCCAGCTGTCCCCTGGTGTATGGTGTACACTCAGCAGAGTCTCAATTCTCATGATCACCCACCTTGAATGACAAGGTAACACAGGCACCTCTAGTGTCTAGACAAAGACATCTCTGAATTAGAGAGGCATACACATCTTTTAATAAAAATTTCTCCTCTGCAAATATAGATGAATATAATTATGGCATCTGATGTCAACATCTGATTTTGTTGTGGTCTTAGAGCATTAGCCTCTTCTGTATTCACAACAACAGGAGAGGTGCCTGAGGACTGGAGGAAAGCAAATGTCACTCCAGTCTACAAGAAGGGCAAGAAGGAGGACCCGGGTAACTATAGACCGGTCAGCCTCACCTCCATCCCTGGAAAGGTGATGGAACAACTTGTTCTTGGCACTATCTCTAGGCATATCAAGGATGAGGGGGTCATTAAGAGCAGTCAACATGGCTTTACCAAGGGTAAGTCATGTTTGACCAACCTTATAGCCTTCTATGAGGAAATAACTAGGTGGATGGATGATGGTAGAGCGGTAGATGTGGTTTATCTCGATTTCAGTAAGGCATTTGACACTGTCTCCCACAGCATCCTTGTAGATAAACTGATAAAATATGGGTTTGGTGATCAGGTAGTGGGGTGGATCAAGAACTGGTTGAAGGGAAGAAGTCAGAGAGTTGTGGTCAATGGGGCAGAGTCTGGTTGGAGGACT